>VDFB02261816.1:0-45696 GCA_007258455.2 Sequoia sempervirens | reverse complement strand
CAAAATTATCCCTCCCAACACCTCCAACCCTAGCTTGCCCAGGATTTCCCCTAGAGGAGCCATCGGTATTAATCTTCAAAACACCAGGAGGAGGAGACCATCTACCCTCTCTTTGAAATTTTCTTTTGGGGTTCCGCCTCCCCATTGAAGAGGCAACCTTTGAACCATTCTCATATGAACCCAATCTGTCATCTCCCGGAAATTGCAACACTAAAGCCTTGAAATACAAATAAATAAATAAAATAAATGAAAAAATAAATATTAAAAAATATAAATAAAAAGTCAACAATTTAATATTATTATAATAAGTATTAAAAAGTATATATATATTTAATTAATATAAAAATAAATATTACAACTATAATTAAGAGTCCCAAAAGGGACATCTATCAGATTTAAATAGCAGCGTCAGGTTTTAAAGGCAGCACTAAAAGGAAGATCATTATATTAAAAGACCATCAATATGCAAAAATAAAAGGAGAGTGATTAAAGTTAAGGCAGCAATTAATAAATAAATAAATACTAGTGCAGCGATCAAGGAAATAAAAGAGTCATGCCTCTTCCAAGAAGTACCTCCTTGCTAAAGAGATGCATCATTTCACTAAGACAAGGAGATATACAAGGAAAAAACCAAACCATTTGGAGGAGATCATAGAAAGGAAGAAATATATACATCAACAGATCTAAAAAGCAGAAATAAGAATAGAAAATGGTGACAAAAATACAATGAATATTTCTGAGTATAGCAACAATTATATTAATATATTACAATCGGAGAAATAAGTATATACTATATATATGCTCATAGCAAGTGATTATTGGGAGATTGAAATTAATTAGAAATATATATATATTATGCACGTTTATGCAATAATGATGCTTGCAGCAATTATTGAGCCTTATAAGTAATTACGACTCCTTTAATATAAAATTGAATAGATTATATATATTTATGTATATACTTATCCAATGATCAATTAAATGTAAGGTTGAAGGAAGCAAGTTAGGAGGATGCAATCTATAGGCTTCCCCATGCTAAGTAGCCCACCTCAAGGGTGGAATAGTCTTGGTTCGGACATTCCTGCCGCTTGGGGTCAAGGGTGTTGATGTTTACAGCTGTGGGCCTCTACTTCCAGCAACGATCAAACAATAACTCATATAGCCGTTGGCTATTCATTTATTGTAAATAATTTAATTGCAATGTAATTTATATATCTCTTATTGATGACGACTTGTGAAGAGGCACTTCACTTGATTAATATTTTATTGTGGCCGACTTCACCTTCATATCCGCTACCTTTCATGGGTCATAACTCTTCATTGAAGGCCAACATTGCATCTAGAAGAGACGCATTGGTGTGGAGATCTCCCTATCAAATGTTATATAAGGAGGCGCTAGTCTCTCATTCATAATCATCTTACTATCATACAAAGAAAGTGCGAATACACCTACAACAAAGTTCAATATTGAAGTGCATCATTATTCTTCATAGAGATCGAAGTAATTCTTCAAGAAGGTCGAAATTATCATCAAGGAAGTGCGATATTATTATCTGGAGTTTGCATCAAGTGTGGTGTTGATATTTGGCCTTGTGATCGACCTCATTGTAAAGAGAATTGCTAATTATTATTCAATATATAAGTGATATATTGTTGCTGGGATTTTCTCCCTCAAGTTGGAGGGTTTTCCCAGGTTATATGTTGTGTCTATTTGTTTGAAATTGTTTTAAATCTGCTTATTTAATTTTTGATCCTAAAACTAATAAAAGGATGGGTAGTCTTGGTCGGACACTCATGCTCTTGGGCTTAGATGGGTTGAGTAGTTTACAGGCACCCCTTTCAAGGCATTCCTATCAAGCCCAACTATGATTGGTTGTTAGAATGGATTCAAGGAATGGCAACCATAAGAGGGATGGACAAGACGGTATGGATAGGGAAAGCAGGTACAAGTGTATCCACTAAGTAGCCCACCCTAAGGGTGGAATAGTCTTGGTTTGGACGTTCTTGCCGCTTGGGGCCAAGGGATGGGTAGTCTTGGTCAGACGCTTGTGCTCTTGGGCTTAGATGGATAGCTTTAGACAGACTTATCATGCTCCTTATCCAAGTCTTGTTACGATTGAGACTTCCACTATGCTTTATGGATATTGGTAGTCTAGATAGTCTTGAAATAGTTATGTTTATTATGTTTTGATCATATGAATCATATTTCCAATATTATCTAACATGATTGTAGGACCTAAACCAAGATTTATCTTGCTTGAAGTATTTAGGTGGTAAGTTATAACCCTAACTACATTACGCTTGTGATTCTAGGGCAATCCCAAAATGGGACATTACAGTGGTATTAGAGCATCTTTCCTGCCATCTTGTGTATGCTTCATGTATTACATGTATACTTCATGCTTCCTATGTATGTGTATTCAAGTGTATACCTTGTGACTTATGTGTATTTGAGTGTATTCAAGTGTATACCTTGTGACCTATGTGTATTCAAGTGTATACCTTGTGGCTTATGTGTATTCAAGTGCATTCAAGTGTATAGCTTGTGGTTTATGTGTATTCAAGTGTATACCTTGTGGCTTATGTGTAGTCAAGTGTATACCTTGTGAACTTTGTGGCTTATGTGTATTCAAGTGCATACTTTGTGACTTACGTGTATTCAAGTGTATGCTTTGCAAACTACATGCTTTGTGACTTGCGTGCACTCAAGTGTATGCGTGCACTCATGCGACTTATGTATTTAAGTGTATACTTTACGACTTACATGTATTCATATATATGCTTTATGACTTCATGTACTCGTGCGTATACTTCATGTATTATTCGCATATATGTTTCATGCTTCTTGCGTATACTCTATGTATTACGTGTATTCGTGCCTCATATTTATACTTTATGTATCACATGCATCTATGTGTTACTTCATGTATCTTCAACAAGATGTGTTCTTATAATTACTTTATGCTTAAAAACTATGAAAATGTTAAAAATGTTGTCTGTCAAGTTGCTTAAGTTGGTTGGTTGCATGCTTGAGCTACTTGCCTACTTGCTTGAGCTGGTTGCTTGCGTGCTTGAGCTACTTGGTTGCATGCTTGAGCTACTTGCCTACTTGCTTGAGCTGGTTGCTTGCATGCTTGAGCTACTTGCTTGTCTACTTGAGCTGGTTACTTGTGTGCTTGAGCTACTTGCTTGTCTACTTGAGCTACTTGCCTGCTTGCTTGAGTTGGTTGCTTGTGTGCTTGAGCTACCTGCTTGCCAACTTGAGCTAGTTGGCTGTATGGTGGAGCTACTTGCTTGTGTGGTTGAGGTGCCTGCGTATCTACTTCACCCACTTGTTTGCTTGCTTCCACTGCTTGCTTGTCTCCTAGTCAGCATGGTGTCAATAGTTGAAAAGTCAAATGCCAAATCAGTTAAGCCATGTCAGCTTTGAATGATTCAATTTACTTAGGTGAATAAGACGTTAGACTTAGTGAATACCTATTTCATTTAATTTTACCTTGTACTTATGTTAATTATTACACTACTTCAATTTTATTATGTAATTAAATGACAATGCATGTAGCCTACAAATTGGTATATACACTTCTATATTTAACATCATGTGGAGATCATTCATCACCATTCAACCTTGAGGTAAATTGGTATGATTCAATAAATCAAATACACTTCCCAGATACTTAGTACCTAACATAGAAGAAAGATGATAGCCTGCAATTGAATTAAAAGATGGAATATGGAATCGGATAATAAGGTAAAACTATAAATTTAAAGCTAAACTCTTTTACATCCCTTTAGTTTTTCAATCACATAAATTTATATTTAAGTATGGGAGCAATAGATACTTGACCAAAACACTATAAGCTCCTCATTACAAACAAACTTGCCTCAAACCTTGTTTTAATGTTTACACAAAATGAAACATACTTTATCTAAACATCTAAGTCCTTTACACAAATGCAAAAGTAATTTGGCATGAAGGAGTGGATCTTGATATTCACAACATGCCTTTAGATTTTAACAAAAGGATATAAAAAGTTTGTATCATTGCCTAGGGTCCTTGAGGTAATGAAATGAGAGAAAACTTGTCTTAAGTAACAAATCTTGCCAATTTCCAAAAAACTTGGTTTTGTCGTTAAGAGATATTGAGAAATAATAGTATATAAGACAATAAATTGCCCTCAGACCTTAGAGGATGGAATTAACTTTATCGGTCGTAAATCGAGGCAAAGAATACTAACAGTTACTCCCCAAGGACATAGGGTCAAACATAACCAAAACAACCATCACTTGGTTTAGAATTTCCAATTCTTATAATTGAAGCTAATATTGTATGATTGTTTGAGGACAAGCAATCTTGGGTGGGGTGGACTGTCATGTCCCCGAAATTGCAACACTAAATCCTTGAAATACAACTAAATAAATAATATTAATGGCAAAATAAATATTAAAAAATATAAATAAAAAATCAACAATTTAATATTATTATAATAAGTATTAAAAAATATATATAATTAATTAATATAAAAATAAATATTCAATTTATAAATATTACAACTATAATTAAGAGTCCCAAAAGGGACATTGATCAGATTTAAACAGCAGCATCAGGTTTTAAAGGCAGTACTAAAAGGCAGATCATTATATTAAAAGACCATCAATATGCAAAAATAAAAGGAGAGAGTGATTAAAGTTAAGGCAGCAATTAATAAATAAATAAATACTTAGAGTGCAGCGATCAAGGAAATAAAAGAGTCATGCCTCTTCCAAGAAGTACCTCCTTGCTAAAGAGGCGCATCCTTTCACTCTAGACAAGGAGATATATAAGGAAAAAACCAAACCATTTGGAGGAGATCATAGAAAGGAAGAAATATATTCATCAACAGATCTAAAAAGCAGAAATAAGAATAGAAAATGGTGACAAAAATACAATGAATATTTCTGAGTATAGCAGCAATTAAATTAATATATTACTATCAGAGAAATAAGTATCTCTCTCTCTCTCTCTCTATATATATATATATATATATATATATATGCTCATAGCAAGTGATTAATGGGAGATTGAAATTAATTAGAAATAATTTTATATAAGTATGTATATTTATGAAATAGATATATATTATGTACGATTATGCAATAATGATGCTTGCAGCAATTATTGAGCTTTATAAGTAATTATGACTCCTTTTATATAAAAATGAATAGATTATATATATTTTATGTATATACTTATCCTATTATCAATCAAATGTAAGGTTGAAGGAAGCAAGTTAGGAGGATGCAGTCTACGGGCTCCCCCATGCTAAGTAGCCCACCTCAAGGGTGGAATAGTCTTGGTTTGGATGTTCCTGCCACTTGGGGCTAAGGGATGGGTAGTCTTGGTCGGACGTTCATGCTCTTGGGCTTAGAGGGGTTGAATAGTTTACAAGCACCCCTTTCAAGGATTTCCTATCAAGCCGAACTATGATTGATTGTTAGGATGGATTCAAGGAATGGCAATCGTAAGAGAGATGGACAAGACAACATGGATAGGGAAAGCAGGGATGGATTCAAGGAATGGCAATCATAAGTGTATCCACTAAGTAGCCCACCCCAAGGGTGGAATAGTC
Organism: Sequoia sempervirens; assembly: GCA_007258455.2. Lineage (NCBI taxonomy): Eukaryota > Viridiplantae > Streptophyta > Pinopsida > Cupressales > Cupressaceae > Sequoia > Sequoia sempervirens. The sequence goes on along the minus strand of VDFB02261816.1, from coordinate 40,087 downwards.
TTGGTTTGGACGTTCCTGCCGCTTGGGGCCAAGGGATGGGTAGTCTTGGTTGGACACTTGTGTGCTCTTGGGCTTAGATGGATAGCTACGAGCGGACTTATCATGCTCCTCATCCAAGTCTTGTTACAATTGAGACTTCCACTATGCATTATGGATACGGGTAGTCTAGATAGTCTTGAAATAGTTATGTTTATTATTTTTTGATCATATGAATCATATTTCCAATATTGTCTAACATAATTGTAGGACCTAAACCAAGATTTATCTTGCTTGAAGCATTTAGGTGGCAAGTTGTAACCCTAACTACATTAAGCTTGTGATTCTAGGGCAAGATTTAGGGCAATCCCAAAAGGGGACATTACACAATCCTGGCATTACCTCCACCTCCCCAAGTTCACTAGGGATATCCATCACACACTTTGCCTAGATAGTCTCTTGAGCCATACCAATAATCCTTTGCCAAATCTTTTGAGTTGTCAAGATCCAATCCTAAAAGATCCATTGGTTCCTTTCCAACCAGGTTTGCGAAAGGATGCAAGAGGGCTCGATATTTCAAGCCACCTGAAGAAAACCTTAGCAAGTGCTCTCCCCAAACTCCTCCATAACTCAACCAAAGACGAAGCATGTACACATGCTTGTTTCCAAATCCCCCACCATTGGTGGCAAATAAACCTAGCAAAGGAGCATTGAAAGAATAAATGTGAAGAAGATTCCTCACTACTGCCACAATGAACACAGATTGATGGCCCTCGAAAACCTCATTTTGGTAGATTCTCCCAAGTGAGACGCTGATTAGGAGCAACTAATCGAAGGAAGAAGTTGCATTTGGGCTAAGCAAAACTTATTCCATGCATTCTTCCATGAAGGAACTTCCTCTCTCTCATATTTTTGTCGATCCAAAACTTGATACCTAGTTGCCATTGTGTACACCCCCGTAGGATCAAGACTTCAAGCTAGGGAATCACTCAAAGTCAATGAACTACAAGCTCTACCTACTAAAATTTGAGATAGCTGTTCACGATTCTCCATTGAGCCTCCCGTCGGCCACTCATGAGAATCCTTCCACTTAAACATCTCCACTTGTCCCAACCTCTCACTAACTTTGAAGTCTTCAACCCTAGTCCATTTGGCCTCCAAGAAGCTAAGACATAAATTTTGAAGGTGCGGATACATGATCATGATCAGGGAATAACCATCCCAAGAATCAAACCAGAAGAGGGCCCTAGAGCCCTTGTTACAAATCCAAAACATACCCTATTTGATTAAATTAGCACCTCTCTTGAGTGTCCCAAATCATAGACCCCCTTCCAGCCAAGCCGATCCTCGACACATCTTCACTCATCACACCTCTCAAATACTTAGAGGAAAGGTTCCTAGCCCAAGCTTGATCTCGATTTGTGCACCACCGCCAATAAAGCTTAGTAGCCAAGGCCTGACCAGTAAGAACAGCTTGCCGTAGCCCAAGGCTTGACCAGTAAGAACAGCCTGCCATAGCCCAAGGCCCCCCTCCTGTTTTGGTCTGTAGATATTCTCCCACTTTACCAAACTCCACTTTATAGAGGCTAGATTCCCGACCCATAAAAATTGTCTAGAGAGAGCATCCAAATCGTTAATGAAACTTAAGGGAGCAACTTGCACCATGCATTTGTAAATAGGAAGCGCTTGAACCACTTATTTCAATAACATTAGTTTTGCATTAAAGGAAAGCCACCTGATAGTCCAATGGTTGATTTTTCCACGAAACTTATCAAGGACATTTCGCCAGGTTCCCCAAGGCAATGGGCCAGCTGAAAGGGGAATACGCAAGTACACCAATGGGAGGGATCCAATTTGAAACTTGAGAATCCGAGCTATTCTAGATTGAATAAGAGGAGGGGTATTGAAAAAAATATGGAAGACTTAAGGTTCATTTATCCTTTGCTCTAAAGCAGAAAGATATATATCCAAAACACGTTTGAAGTTGGTTGCTTCTCAGATCTTGGCAACTCCCAACAAAGTAATGTCATCCACAAACTGTAAGTGAGAGGGAGAAGGTAATCCATCTCCCCAACTACACCCTTGAATAAGCCCTTGTTGCACACGGGCTTTGAAAATTCTACCCAAACCCTCAACCTTTATAATAAATAAGGTGACAGAGGGTCACCTTGCCCAAGGCCCTGAGAAGCCTCAAAAAGGGCAGGGGGCTCACTGTTAATAAGCACTGAATATGAAGTGGACGTAATACAACTCGTCACCCAAATGACTGAGTCATCTCCAAACGCAAAGACAATGAGCACCTTTTGCAAAAATGACCATCTCACCCTATCATATGTTTTAGCCATATCCAGTTTCATAAACATAGCCTTCTCCTTGGAATTCACCATTGAATGAATGGCCTTAGCAGCAATAATACCCCATCCAAAATTTGCTTGCTTGCCACAAATCCACCCTGCTCTTCCGAAATAACTTTGTTAAGCTAGGATTTAAGTCTCTTTGCAATTAACTTAGAGATGATCTTGTAAACCACATTGCAAAGGGAAATTGACCTGAACAAATCTAATGAATTAGCTCCTCTCTTGGGAAGAAGCACAAGAAAAGTAGAATTCATTGCTCTCAACACCTGTTGGTTCTTTGTGATTCTTGCACTAACTCCAATAAGTCAAATTTGATAATCTTCCAGAATTCTTGAAAGAATTCTATTGGAAAGCCATTCAGTCTAGGGGCCTTCCCTTTCTTCATTTGGAAGACTATCCCTAGTAGCTCATCAAGAGAGATAGGGCTAAAAAGCATTGCATTCATCTCATTAGAAACCACTGGGGGATACAATTCAAAATAAGATTCTTTTCCCCAACCGCAAGGGGAGGATCCTCCTTGAACAGAGAAGAGAGATACTGTGTAACCTTCTTTGAAATATCGTAGAAAGAAGATTGTTGATAACCTTGGGATGACACAATTGAAGATATCAAATTCCCATGCCTTCTGGCCTTAACTAAGTTAAAGAAGAAAGTAGTGTTCCTGTCTCCCTCCGAAAGCCAATCAATCTTGGACTTTTGTTTCCAATAAATATCCTCACACAACTCCCATTTCACTAACTCCTTCAGAGTTACGCCTTCTTCTCTAAGGGATCCCTTTGTAAGCCCATGATCTTGAATTTGTCTGGTGATGGCATCCAAGTGGTTCTAGACAGCTGATATAGCCATAAAAATATTCCCAAAACACTGCCTATTCCACTTCTTAAGCTGGAACTTCTCGAATTGAAGCCTTTTAACAAAGGGATACATAGCTGTACCATGATCAGGCATACCTTTCCGCCACCTTTTTTTCACAATATCTAGCAAGGACGACTCTCGCAGCTGCATAAGCTGAAACTTAAAAGAACGATTCTTAGTGGCATCAAATTCAGATGCTGAGAGTTTGACAGGCCAATGATCAGAGCCCCTCCAATCTAGTATCTTCGAATTGGTCATCCATTTGTTGCCAATCGAAAAATTAGAAACTAAGAACCTGTCTAATCTCTCAAAAATAGACTCCGCACCACATCTCTTGTTGCTCCAAGCATACATTCCATTTCCTAGCTTAATGCCAACCAAGTTTAGAAAGCAAATATTATCCTTAAAAAGTGAAGAAGAGGGCTCAAACCTATCCACTTCCCCTCTCTTTTCCTCCAAATTGACAATAGCATTAAAATACCCAGCCATAATCCATGGAAATAATGGAGCTAGGGACCTCTCATACCGAATGTGTGCCTAGAGTCGAGATTTACTAGGTAAATCCGTCAGAGCATAGACATTGGTGAGCAAGAAAACTTCTCTTGAATCAAAACTAGAAGCAACCATAGTCATAGAATGTCTACTAGAAGCCCACCAGAGGGTAGAGACCCTACGCCAGTCCCAAAGGCACACAACCCCTCCAGCCCTGCCCCGCACACCAATACACTGGCATTGGCCTCTCCACAACTTGGAAGTACTACCTTTACCAAGATCTGAAACCTCCACCTCTAGCCTTTGGTCAAGATTATGCAGGGACAATCCCTTTACCAACTCTAGACTCCTAGATGGATCCACCTCACTAGGGACCCCAAGAACTTGATTTGTGTCCATCTGAGAAGTTGAGCACTCATTCAATTGTCTGTTCTAGTTAGCATCCTCCGTAGAAGCCATTTGGTCCATCCCCAAATTACCTACCCCTGAAAATATCCTTTTTGGGTTCACCTCATGATAATTAAAATCTTCCAAGGCCTCAAATTGGTTATAAGCCTCATCCCGCTATCTATCTTTGGGAGATAGCTTTTGGCCTCTTCCCTAATTACGGGTCTTTACTGGAACAAAACCCTCCTTATCTACATCCCCCTCCAACATAGGGGCTTTCCCTTTATCCTTCGCCAACACAGAGCGAGTTGGCACCTTGGCTATAGCCCCATTGGTTGACATCCCCGTAGGGTTGACTTTAGGACATTTCCTTTGCAAATGCCCATACTCATGAAAGATCCAACGTCGAAAAAGAAGAGCTTCATAGTCAAGCTACTGAATCCACGAAGTGGCCCCAACCCAAATTTCCAACGAATCCGACAAAGGGTTATTTAAATCAATTTCAATTCAAATATGAGCATAGAAAATTACCTTCTTATCCAACGTTTGTTGCAAAGGACCCACCGACTTGCCCAACATCAAAGAAATCATGTGCAAAATATCATTTCTCCAAAACTCCAATGAGAGCCAAGGGAGCCGAACCCAGCTAGGAATGCTTGACAGGAGCTCCTCAACAAGATTAAATCCGATATGCCAAGGCTTAATAAACATGCCCACTTGGTTGTAAAAGTAGGGACCCCCTCATAGGCCTTATTGCAATCCACTAGGCAGGAGAACACCACCATGAAATAATTATTAGCTGCTAGCATCACCTCCATATCACCCTCCTGGGTTCCATGTTCGGCGAGCCCACGATTTCAAGAATGAGAGCGAGACATGAATCCCCATAAACATGCAGATTAAAGCATGATTACTCAAATAGTTGACATCCTTTGTTATCAAATCTTGTTGAATCACTAAAACTAGTTGAGAAAGACTCCTCTCTAAGCAACCATTCACTTTCGAGACCCAAGTACCTCTTAGCTGAGACAGGCTTTCACCACTCAAGCATTGTTTAAAAATTTGACTACATTCGCATGGATGGACGGGGGTGGATCAATCTCCATCAGAATCTCACAAAAGGACATTTTCTCCTTAACTTCCAAACCTCCACTCGAAGCCATACCCAACAATCAAAACTGAACGTAAACCTAACCTAATCGAACTCCCACAACACCCCTCAACACCGAATGCACCAGAAAATCCCCAACCCAACTTGTGCTCTCCAAATCAAACCCCGCAACATCACCCCTACTCAAACAATCCACACGCCTCCACAATATATCTGTCTCCAAAGAAGGAAAAAGAAAGGCTGTGTAGCTAGAGCCATTGAGCCCTAGCGTGTGCCTCCTCCTTTCCTCCCTGTGATGCCATCAAAAATCCTTGTAGATTTTGGGTTTCACTCATAGAGCTCCTTAAGAAAACCAATTTTTGTCTTTTTTTTTTGCAGCTGGGAATGACGTTCCTTTAAAAGATTGTGGAAACATTTAGATTTAACTAACAGTTATCTAATGATGAAATTGATGATGCCAAAAATTTCTAGTAATTATTTAATTGACTTGGAAGGAATCCATTATAGGCTTTCAGATCTCTTGAGAGAGATTCTCATAGATGCTCTTTGACCTGCAATTAGCTTCAAAACAAGATCAATATCAATTTGAAAAATTTCAAAATTATGGCCTTGGTAACTCTCCTATGGTATCTTTTTCGTTCCCCATTGCCATTTTTCTAACCTTTATTGCACAATATATTTGTCACAATTGGTACATAGTTTACAATCTATTGTAATAGCAGATAAAAGCATGCACATTGCCCACATGATATCTTTAGGTTATATATGAATTAATTCAATGTCTTGATTTTTTATTTGATTTCCTTTGAAGTAAAGAAATTGAAATGTTCTGAAGGCCTTTTGTCACCTTTACCAATTTATGATCTCAAATATTTTTTGTTGTTATGGTCTGAAATGCCGAAACCTTAACAGAGTTTTCATCAAGGTTGTTTCTAAAATTTTACTTCCTGAAAAATAGATTTATGGGTTGTTTTAAGCATAGTTTTAGGACTTGGACTCGACTTGGCAGCCCATTGTTTTGCATAGTTTTAGGACTCGGACTCAGACTCGACTCAGTAGCCCAAAAATTTGACTCGGACTTGGGACTCGGCATGGACTTGGAAAAAGAAAAACCTCATAATTACTCAAAAAAAAAGAAATAAATGCATTTAGAGAACATAAAAGTCTAATTTGACTATCAATTTGTCATAATTCAAATGTTACACATGTCATATGATTCTCAAACTCTCAAAATTTGAAATTTCAGCCACCATGTTTGTTATGTTCAGGTGCCAGAAGAGTCTGAGCTCAGGATTTGGGAGTTCAAGCCGAAGACTTGGGAGTCTTGGAGCAAGACTCAGTTGAGTACTCTCCAAGACTTGGACAGACTCGGCTCAGCCAGCTCAAAGACTCAGGAGTTTGTAGAGTTTTGTGAAGTACTTGGAGAGTCCTCAAACTACTTTTAAGTTTTTACATGCTGAGGCATATTTTCTAACAATGTTTGCATTCCATATATATTCTCACCATTATCTCATGTCATTCTGTTACTCTGTATACTGCTCTAAGTTTTTAACAGTTTTTGAATAAGCCAAGGGCTATATATTTGTCCCATAAGTTCTTTGTGCATCTCCGATTTCTGACATTTCATTACATCAGACAAAAAACGTGTATCTTTTAATTATGTGTGATGATTCTATGTCAACATCTTGCAAGTTCATGCAATTTGGAACATATCCTGAAGCTGAGCATCATATGGTAAATACATTTCTGATTGTGGTCAGTTTATTAAAATTGTTGACTCTTTAACTTTATTTCACTATTATTTCATTTATACGTATAGTAGAGTTTGTATATGATATGGTTGTCTGCAGTTAGAGCTGGAGTTGGGTGTGATATTTTGCTTCATTATTTCAGAATTTCTGTGTTGATTATTTCAAATTTCTACAAAAACTAAGACACTGAAATATTTTGAGAGATTATATTCTTGAAATTATGTTTGTTTGATTACTGCAGTCAGCTTCTTTCTTTTCTCTTGTTAAAATTTCCTTGCAACTGTTTGCAGTTTTCTTATGTAACTATTACTCATAAGTGTTGAATAAGACAACTAAGAGGGGGGGAGCGGGGGGTGAATTAATTGTAACAAATTTAATCTTTAAATCATTCACCGAAACAAATCTTTAACACTGCTTAAAATGTTTTAACATTAAGTGCAAGTGCAGCAACTGAAAACCATCACACAAATACAACAACACCAGATTTACGTGGAAAACCCAATAAGGGAAAAACCACGGTGAGGATTAACTCACACTATAGAGAATATCAAAACCTAAGTTACCGGTTCAGGTTCGGGACGGTTTGGTACAAGTAGCTTGACGTAAGTAAGGGCAAAATTTTAGGGTTTGCACGAGGGTATACTGCGATATATATATATATGTATTATATATACAAAAAAATAAGAGAAATATAGAGAATTGTAAAACTAAATCATTTCATAGTATGATACTTGATCATTGATCAATGCCAAATGCCAAAGATAAATATTAAATGCCAATTGATAGTTGAAAAATATTCAAATAAAATTACTGAATTACAAAATGTAGTTCATGAAACATTGAAACATGATTCAATGTTCATTGTTCAAGTGCTCATCAATCATCAAAAGGATTGTCAGAATCATCGTGACTTGGATTTTGAGCGGTTTGAACTTCAAAATCATCATCATTTGAACCCAAAGCGGATCCAACACCATGTGATATGTCATCAATATCACCCACATCATCCATAGTGGCTCTAGCAAGATCTTGAATGGTTGCATCCAAGTCAGTAGACTCGGGTGCTACATCCCAAAGCCTCGCTGCCCCCTGCCTGTATTGAGGATCCTTACGTGACAGAAGATGCAAATTGGAATGAATATACACTAAGTCTTCAGCTCTTTTTGCAGCCAACCGGTTACGCTTCACTGAGTGGATAAAGGAGTATGTACTCCAATTCCGTTCAGCGGCAGAAGAGCTTGCAACTTGGAGAGAAAACCAACAAAATTAAAAATAAAATAAAAAATGCAAGATAAATTCAAGAATGTTAAGTGTTAAATTTTACAATACAAGTGGCAAAAAAAAAAAAACTTGTGAGAGGATCTTGATTGCAAGAGGTTGGAGGTACATATAATCTTGACCATGGAGGTACCACCATGTAAGAGCATCCATTTTGTATTGGTCTCTAGCAACAGAAGAGGTATGATTTTTTGATTTTCCTGAGATAAACATTCCAAATTCTCTCATGACACTTGTATGCACTTCTGGATCACTGAACATTCTACTAAATGCCGTCTTATACCCATTAGCAACTTCAGAATCTCTATATGGCGGTATTCTCCCTGGGATAGAAAGTACTTCAGTGGTATAGTACCTTGGAGATAGGGCATATGCAAGGAGGTGCAATGGAGTTGTCATCTTGTTCCAATGATGAAGAACAATTGCTTCCACCCTTTTGTACAAGGTGTCTTCAGGATCATTCTCTTTTTTTTGTATTTCTATTTTTATTTTTTCCAACATTGTGTCCATGCTATCATAGACATCCCCCAAGCATGGTTCATCTGTATCAGCAAACCGAAGCATAGACATGATAGGTTCGGTGAACTCCAATACATAATTCACACGATCCCACCAATCGTCATGCAAGATCAATGCCTTGACCTTTTGGGCCCTCTCTGAATTTGATTGCTTCCATATACCCCATTGGTTGCTAATAACCATTTGACTCAATGCATCTTTCACCTTCACAAGTCGTCTCAGAACAATTGTGTGAGATGCAAACCGGGTCTCGGCAACCTAAGAACATGTTAATAGTAAGTTAATAACACATTTAAAATATGTAAATAATGCAAAAAATTATTTTATTCAATTATGTAAAACATGACATAAATGAAACTAAATAAATTAAATTTACCTTCAACAATTCCAATCTTGAAAAAGTTCTGAAAATTGCTTGTGACATATGGTGGTTTGTCACAAACATCTGGATCTCCTCGGACTCCTGGTATATTTCTTTCACCCACTCTATTTGGTTGCCAATTGCTTGCATCACCAAATTGAGGAAGTGTACGGTGCACGGTGTCCAAAAGATGTGCTCATATCTAGCCTCTACCAAAGCACCTGCAGCCCTGCAAACTTTTGCATTGTCCGTAATTACTTGGACAACATTTTCACTACCCACCATCTCTATGGAGTCAATGAGAATCCTAGAAATGAACTCTGCATCTTTCACTTCCCCTTCACAGTCAACCGCCCTCAAAAACATTGCCCCCTTGGGGGACACTGCAATAACATTAATCAATGGACGGTTTTTGCAATCTTTCCATCCATCGAAAACAATAGATACACCTGTTTCAACCCAAGAATCTCTAATTGGTTTTAGTTGGGCCTCTATAGATTTCTTCTCTTTTTGCAATAAGGTGGTATGCACCTTTTCATACCCAGGACTTGTGAAACCAGGAGGTGCACTATTTATTGCTGACACCATGTCCGCCAATATGGTGATCTCACCAAGTTGAATGGAAGACCATTGGCATAGAGGCAACGTGCAATTTTTTCTTCAGCAATATCTCTTGCCTCCATTTTAAATGCCTTCTCTAATGGACCTCTCTTGTGGGTGGTGGTTTCTGGTTCTTCATCTTCTTCTTCCGTAGAGGGTATAGACAAGAAGGGATGTCTAGAGGGCCTAACTATCTGAGTGGGTAATGTTTTTTTTTCTTTCCGGAACTATAACTACTTTGTTTTCCTCTTGCAACCAATTTGTCAGCATCTTCTTGTTCTTTTATAAATGTTGCTATTTGTACAGCAGACAACCCCTTCTTATCTGGGCCCTCACACATATTAATCCCTTTACCACCAGGGCCCATAAAATGAAGTTTCACTCGGTAATAGGAGCTATTATATTGTGTATTGCAAAAATTACACTTCCAAACAAACCCCCCACCTCCAGGAATTTGTGAAATTCTTGTGGTATGACTCCATAAAGGAGATCCTTTATCAATTTTGAACTTTTGGCTTCCCTCCCCACCCACTGAACTTTGACTATTGGCCATTGTTGCAATCTATAAAAAAAATGAAAAAAAAATATATACTTGAAAAACTTCTTCACAAACTTGAAAAAATCCATCAAAAACTAAGAAACTTAAAAAAATTCATCAAAAGATTAAAGAATAGGGTTTAAATGCATACCTTGAACACTTAAATCTCCTTTGTAGAAGCTATTTGCCACTCCACAATCGATCTCCTTTGAATGCAATCACCTCCCTTCAAAATGCTAAGATGGAGAGAAAATATGGAGAGAGCAAAATGAGAGGTAAAAATGAAATGTTTTAGTGTTGAGAGGCCTCATATTGGGTCGTTTTAGGGTTAAGAGGCAAAATAATAATTAATTTTTTTTTTTTTTTTTAGTTTTGGGCCCACTTTTTAAGTGTTGGGCCGTAGGTTCTCCCAGGTACGCCCGGGTACGGGTACGTGGTTGGTAGCCTTGGGTCCGCGTACCTTTGGTTAGATATCACTGGCACGCATAGGATGCTGGCTCACTGGTTCGCTTCTTAGAAAATTGGCGACACCGAGAAATCTAATGTGGTCACACCCCGTATGCATCTGCCACAGCATTCATGGCTAACCCGGCATTTGTGGTTCGCGACCAACCGGTTCGAAACCGTGGGTACAAACCCCGAACTTAGATCAAAACCGGACATAAAGGCTCATTGCCTCGAGAAACAAGGCTCATCGCTAAAACAAGGACTTATTATCCAACAGGAAGCTAATCCATCCTGAGGGGTAAACCGGGCCATAGGGAGATATTAAAGAAGATAGAAGAGATATGTTACAGAGAGAAGACAATCTCAATGCAATAGAGATTTCCACCACAATTTTCTCAACCACTTGCAGACATGCATGAATGATATAGTACACCTTCAACTCACTGCATCTGGAAACTCAACATTTAGACTTCGCACTGATTTGCCACACTCGCATCACACACACCCATTGATTCGCATCTATTTTGCATCTATTTGCTCTATTTCTTTGCACTTATCTCTTGTTCTCTTTCACCATTAACTCATCCTGTATTTATACCATCTTCAACTTTGAAACATATCTAAAGTCGACCATCCATCAATAAATTCAAATTAGGTTGGCGCTAAAACATCCTAGGGTGGAATTAGAATGAGAGCGACCCAAACACAAGCTTGATGAGGACCCAAATGGGTCCAACACACTTCATCAACTTCGAAGATAGTGTTCAACACAAGGTTGGCCAAACAAGTGTAAAACACATAGAACAATTAAGCATGATACTTTCGGAGACCGAAATTATTTTCAACACGATCATAACAACTTAACTCTAGAACCGCAAGTCATAAGACTTAACCAAGAAGAAATCCAGACCAACAACATTTCTCCCGGACCTCAACCAGAAATACAGAAAACCATAGTTCACAACTCACAACTGGTGAACATAACTTGCACTGTACAATGAATCAAAAGCCAAGAATCTGGATAAAGCGGCTTCCAACAACCATGATCAACATATTTGAACCACACAAACATAGAGCAAATCCCGAAGCAAAATCCGTAGCAACCACTGAACACTTGCAACCTTTCTTCAATACAATTTTCTCAATATCCATGACATATACAGCCAATAACTTGCATCCATGACATTAATGACAAGAACAACTAGTTGATAACCAATTGACCAGTTGACATCAATTACAACACCTTCATTCTTGCAACAATAAGTTTACCTACTAATGTATTGTTAAGAGAATACTCATTTATGCTTTATTATATTATTCTTCTATTCCATTCATTTCAAGTAAATCAGTTCTGTATTATCATATACATAGTTCGCAAATTTGGACTCAGAGAGTACTTGGCAAGCCAAAATATTTTGACTCGGAGATTACTCGGGGAAAATTCTGCAAATGGCACCTTAAAAAACGCTTAAAGTTTTGAAAAAAATATAAATTTTATGCAGAATATAGCTACAAAATGTATCAAATGAGTTTGGTGGGAGTCTAGGGGCAATGCCCTTGGCACGATTGAGGGGTAGTACCCCTGCCACCAAGCCCAAATAAAGACCTTCAAAACCACACAAACCTTCATGGTGCATACCATTTTCATAATTTTTTAAAAGGCATAAACCAATGCTTATAAAACCAAAAATACAGAGTTTTTTCAGTGTCTAATTTATTTTTTTCCTCAATTTTGACATGTTGCTGAGTTAAATGGAAAAACTCATTGATTTTTTGGTGAGTACTCGCCAAAAAATCAGAAAATAATTAGGCAAATAAATACTGATAAAACTCGTGGGTGAAAGAAAAATGCAAACTATGATCACATACATTTCACTCGCTTTCAGTGTAGAGTTTGTGAACTGTATTGATGTTATATATTGAGAAGGAGAAGAGTTGTGCCTTCATTTTTTCTTCAGTTGATGTGTATTTGGTAAAGTGATTTGATCTGTGTTGACCTTTCTGAATCTTCGACCAAATGCTAAACAATCTATTTCCTTTAAAAACTTTAATTTTACATAAACCAGACATGGCGTGAATTTTTTTATTTGTCTAAGTAGTGTGATTTGTGATGGCAACTTTAGGAGTTGAGTTTTTTCATGCTTTGAAAAGTTGTTCGATCTGTACTCAGTGTTTTGAATATTTCAAATCTAAGACATTTTGCAATATTCTTGTGTATTATGCTGCTAGTGTTTTTAATCTACTAAGTATCGTGCAGTTTACAACTTTACAATAATTTTCTATAAGAGTCTGCCTATGACTAGCATATTCATCAGAACCAAATTGGTTAAACAATGAATTGTTATAATAAGTTTTCTCTGTTTTAGCAATGGAATGTTGTGTCTGGATTTGACAGTTTAATCAGCTGTGGTATCTCTAATGTGTTTTGAATTTCTGGGGGCACTTTTAGGGTTTAATGAAATTACAAGCAGTCAATGCTGAAAAATGCCTGTGTGCTTCCCTTTGAAGTTACGATTTGTGCTTTTTCATATAGTTCACTTATTATAGATTATTTGTGAGTGATTCACTTTTTTTGGATCTGATTCTTGAACATTTCAGCATGTGATCCAACTGGTGCTGAGACCTTGAGGAGAACACTGACAGAAGCAGATGCGTATATTTCTAAGGTTATAAGAACCTTTTCATGACCAAGATCACTGTATGATCTTTTTTTTTCCCAATTTAAAACTGGGTAACATATTTGCTGACATTGAAGTTTAAACAAATAATTTTGTTTACTAAATGCATTTTATGAAATTTTGTGTTCATTTATATTGAAAGAAAAGCAGGTTTCTAAGGTTCAATAATAAGAGGAAAAAAAACTATTTGTAGCTTGCAGTTAAATATGACACTGATTATGTATTCTTACTGCAAAAAGCCAATGTTCAACAAGTGGTACTAGCTTCTAACAGTTTTTTGAGAACAAACCTCAGAAAAGGGAATGGCTTGATAAGTTAAGAAGGCATAATGCAATGTTACTGAGATTTTGAATGGTTGTAATACCATCAATTAGGTCATATTAGGATTATTACTATTAGGTTATATGAGGCAATTTCAAAGTTCAAGTATGTTGTCGAAGTATTATAAGCATCCCTAGGATACTTAGGGGTGAGGACATGTCCAATGGAACATAGAGACACCTAAACTCAATACCTAATTTCTAAGTTCCTTATTTCTTGGGCACCAATTCTTGTAAGTGCCTAAAATTGTATAGGCATACATGGCAGTTTGATGATGACTCGATGGGTTGGTACATGATTCGCATGGCATGAATAAAACCTTATCTCAACTTATCCAACCTTGATGGAAGTGCTAAGCCAACTCATAAAACCCTCTCTTGCTTCTATTTCATGTTTGCTAGCTATTTACCATTCTTTTGTGCTTTGTTGCTTTGTAAAAACTTGTGTTTTGCTCATTAAGCTACATAATTGCCCCTTTTTGAGTCTAATTGCCTTGGTGATTGAGCAACCACCTTGCAATTTTACAATCACCTTGATGATTTCATACTAGTAAAAGGGGTGATTTTGCATATAATTTTCACTAACGTGAATTCTTTGCATGTGCCATTTTGCATCACTTTTGGCTCCTAATCTCAAGTCCAGCGCACTCTTGATTGCTCCTAGGATAGGAGAACTTCCAGATTGCATCTCTACTTGTGGATCTAATCTTATTAATAGTTCTCCAAAAGGTTTTGCACGGATCTTTTAATTGCTTCTTAATTAAAATCTTAGCTCTTACCTCTCCATACACAGCTACATCAGTATGTTTGAGTATTTATTCTAGAGAACTACATCAGAAGTCCAACCCTTTTCACAAGTCTCCTTACAATACAAGTCCTTTGCAGTCTTTAGGCTTCACAATTTGTTATTTTTCATCTCCTAAGTTACATAATCAGCTTCTACAATGGTATTTCCTTTCAATCTTTGGCTCCTTAGGTCTTAGTTTTGTGCTTTCCATCTTCCTTCTATCAAGAGGAGTTTCCAAAGCTAGGGGAAGATAAGAAAGTTACCAAGCTGGGCCTTTGAGGACACATGCCACAACAAACATTCTTAATATCTTGGATTGTTTGTATCCTCGTTGTGGGATTATTTTATTTGCATTTTTTATTATTTATAATAGTTTATTTTTGTAGATTAAGTAGAATAGATAGTTTTTCACTTTGCTCTATCATTGCTGCAAGTTCTAGATTCAGTGTAGAAATTAATTGATTAGTTTAGTTAGGATATTGTATTGCAAAATCTCATTAATGTTGAGCTTTTCATGGACCAGTTGGGATTCAAACCTAGGACCTTCCGTTTGCTGCTGGAGTGCTCTACCAACTGAGCTACCAGCCCCTATAGGACCAGCCCATCTTTGGTTTGGGTTTGCCTTATTATTAACACTCCCCCTTAAGCCACATTAGCTGCTTGGGGCTCCAAGCTTGGCCTGATTTTGATACCATGTTGAGCTTTTCATGGACCAACAAGGGCTCGAACCTAGGACCTTCCATTTGCTGCTGAAGTACTCTACCAACTGAGCTACTGGCCCCTATAGGACCAGCCCATCTTTTGTCTGGGTTTGGCTTATTACCAACAAATTCATTGTCTTCTCTAGCACAATTGATTTCTTCCTACTCAATATAAAGAATTGAAACATAACTTTTCTCTTGAGTTTATTTGATTTCATCCTCCTTAGAGAATTTATGGCATACTTATGTAAGATTAGGCTCCTCTTGCATCAACAATCCCACTTTAGCCTCAAAGAACTTGAGTAAAGTACACAAAATATCTATTTCTAAAGAGCAATGTTGTTCTATTTGTAGTTCTTGATTACATAAACACATAGCATCATTCAATGCATGATTATACAGATTATTTATTACCTCGTCAAATTTGTATTGGGTATATCCCATATAGAACCACCATTGGGTTCATCTAGGTTTTGGATGATGAGGATTACTTGAAAACCCTTGATTTGCATTTGAAGCTGTCAAAATTTGTATGAATCTTTGCATTTCAAGACAACTTTTTCCATTATGTTTATTTGATGTATGGAACATGCAGTATGTGTGTAAAGAAAAAAAGTTTCTACTACTTGCTTTGTAAGAGTAGGCAAATGAGATTGATTGTTGATATAATTGATGAAAGAACTTCTTTTCCTCAAAGGAGGTAGTCATCGTTGAAGCAGTGGCATGTTTAAGGGAATTGTTTCTTCATACTTGACATATCGTTTACCACTCTGAGCAATAAAGGATCAACTAATCTTTGTAGTATTGGCTTGATTGTACCTCTTTGAATTCTTCCTAAAGTGATCATTTGATCCTCCAACTCAATCACATGTTCCTGAGCATCCCTCAATTCAATAGCATGACCTATCTTGAAAGCAACTTTTGAAGATAAAGTATTTATGAAGCAGCTCAAAAGAATCTTAGAAGAAGGATTAAGAATGTTTAGTGACCTTGGTAACTAGATGGTTGAATCTTGCAACAAACTCCCTCATAGGTTTGCAATCGTTTTTTTTGGCATTTCAGAGTTTTGTAGACAAGATATGACTATCTTTTTCTGGTTTGAAGCACATAAGGAATTTATTTGCTCATTAACTACTGACTAGTAATTGAACTTGCAAAAAGATGGTGAAACCAATCAGCTGCTACACCTTGTAATGTTTCCACAAACAAATGAACTGTAACATTTTCATGTGCTACACTCAAAATTCCACACGCAGTGGTGAAGGTTGAAATTTGTTCATTTGGATGTTACTGACCGTCACCATGGAGATTTGGGAAATTCTTCCTTGATCCATGAGGAAGCTCATGATGTTTTGTTAATGCTAGTATACCAATTTGTTTTCCCAATGGAAATAATGGAGACAAGTGGTTGTTGTTACTGCGGTTACCCTCCTAATCAATTGTCGTTTATGGTGGTTCATTTGAAGCTATTTTTTTTTTCAAGTTCTAGTGCAATTGCAAAAGAAGAATATTGTTTTGAGGCAACAATCAAGACCTACTTTGCTTGGTGATTGAGTGTAGACTGTGGTATAATTGGTTATCAGTTGTCGTTCCCTAGTAGAGTTGCCAAAGTTTTTGTGTTTTAATTCTTACCTTTAAGTGCAACATAAAATGCACTATATGTGTGGCAAACCTACTTTTCAAATTAGAAGGGGAAGCTCTCTGCAAACAAAAGTTAACCTAATTTGAACAATATGTACATGCTATTTACAATCTGTATAGTGTTTTTTGGGGTGGTTCACGTTCATGTTGAATAAATCTAAAGATGTCTTTTTTGATTCATTTTGGGCAAAAGGCAAATGTGCTCTTCAACTTAAGGCAAAATATTTTATGCTTTTTGACTTAAAGAAGACCATGATTTCTATACATTTGCATTATTCAATCTGAGATATTAGTTGAACAACAAAAGCATATAGTAGTTGTGGGGTTTTCTTTAAGTCAAAAAGCATAAAAGTCTTTTGCTTTAAGTTCAAGAGGGTGTTAGCATTTTGTCCTAGGTGAATCAAAAAAGACACACCTATAGTTTTACTCAGCATCAGTGTGAACTTCCATAGAAAACACTATACAAATTGTAAATAGCATGTATATATTGTTCATATTATGTTGATTCTGGTTTGTAGGGAGCTTCTCCTGCTAATTTGAAGAGAACCACACATTTGTTCTGTTCTGTGTCACACTGGAAGGTGCGAATTAAAACACTTACAGCCCATTTAAACAAGAATGGAGGCTTGAAATTCTTTGCTCCCACTACATTGACTTGAGATGGATAACAAATAGTTAAGACATTTGCAAGATTGTGAGAACAACCTTAAGATCCATCTTCAAGCAGCTGCACCAGCTTAGAGAAATCCTTACTGCGGGAAGGGGCCCTACTAATGTGGGGGAGTTGTTGAATGGCCCAAGGAAATTTGAGGTGTAGGTTAGAGACAACCTTGTGGATTAGAATAAAAGGACTTGAGTCCTTGTGGAGGTAGAAGGCAAGAATATTCTTGTAGGGTGTGACAGAGGTTATGGTAGGAGCAGGGTTTGTCACAGCTGTGATGGTGGGGACAGGAGTTGCGACTTTTGGATATGGTGGTGGTTGCTGATGCTACTGCTGGTTTGGTGGTCCTGTGATGGAGATTGGTGGTCCCATGGTGATGGGGCTGGCCCATCTTCCCGAGCCATTCTAATATAGTTTGTTTTTGAGGATTGGATCTTTTTTGTTCATATGGGTTTTTCAACTTGGGTCATGTAACTCATGTAGTTGGTCAATCTTGTTAATCATATCAGCCATGTTTTTTTGTGATGCAAATTAATTGTTATGTAAAATTGTAGGTTTAACTTTTCTGTTATGCTTGTAGCCTTTGGCTGCATGTTCTGGCTGTGGCCCATAGGGACCCTCATTTTAACTTGTAAGCTTCATGCTTTTTGTGTTTTAGAGTGACAGTCCCAAATAAAACTTCTCATTTACCGGCCAGAAAAAAGAATGGTTCAAAGATTCAGGTTTATGTAGGTAATAGTTTCTGTTTAAAAGTGCAGACAAGCTGCGCTAGTGTTTTTAGTGGAAATTTGTTTGCAGTTTGAAACTTTTGCCCTACACCACTTAACTTGTAGATGCCACAGTAGACATGGCGTTTGGTTTGGATTTGTAATTTGGTTCCCCAATGTATGCATTGAAAAAGGTTTAATCCCAGACTCTAGATTTTCCCATGGCTACCTCAGTGTGTTGGCCTGTGGGAATGTTTTCCTTGCTTGCAGCATGTAATTTTTTATACAGCTGAAGCAGCAAAAATCCATGATGCCATTACCAGATTCTTCACAGCCAAAAGTTTTGCAGGAGGTGTCTCAGGGAATATAAAAAGTTAAGCTAAATTTGTTACTTGACGGTTCTCATTCACACTGTGATTCAAAGCCATCTTTTGAAAAGCAGTAACTCTTGCTGTTTCTTTCCATCTGCCTGCCTTTTACCACTGTCAGATGATCATGCACATTTCTTGTGCTGACTGCCCAAATGTATGTAAATGAAAGTGAAAATACTAGGCAACTCATCTACTATCTCTGCTGTAGGGGTGAGAATAGATGTAAGATACTTTTCGATGTGTTTCATTTTTGTAAATTTTGATTACACATACACTTTATTTGTAGGCACTTCTTTTAAAATAAGCGAGTGGTAGGTGTAATTATTTCTTAATTATTATGTATAATTGGAAATGATTCTATCAATTGGCATCATGCAATTCCTCTGTATTGTGCTGCTCTAAATTTAATTGCCTTCCAGAACTTTGTAGTATTTCCTATTTATTTCTGTTTTTAGCTACTTAATAAAGTCAACGCTTCAATTACTGAGCTTTGACATCTTTAGTTTTTTTTCTAGCTTTAGAAATGGAACAAAATCAAGTGGAGAATTTCTATGCTAGTCTTGGTGGCTATTTTCTTGGAAATCAGTTGAAATGCATAGTTTCCATACACCACATATGCTCTGGTACCACTGCTTATAAGTTATAACCTCTGGTTCATTGGCACACAATTAATAACTCAAAACACAATTAAGATGAAATAGTGGTCCTCAAGTGAGTAGATGATCCATAACTTTGTCAAATAGTTTGTTGAAACTAAGATTCACAGAAATTCTACTATTGCTCTGATTAGAATGATCTTAAACTGTCCTAGAAGTGTGTTTTGATTGTGTAAAATTGCAAATAACAATAAATAATATCCAAATGAAAACGACACACAGATAACCATCAAGCCTTTACCCTTGAAACCTCCAAATGGAGGAAAAACCATCTGATAGCAGCCAAATAGCTCGTCTACCTGAATATATGAGTTGGAAACAAGTTAAATGAGTTAAATGCAGCAATGTGAATACAGTTGTTCTACGCTTATTGTCTATCTTCACCTGAATAATAATTGAGTTTTCCTTGTGCAAATTGCTTACAATCTGATTCTCCAACCTCTGAAGCTCATCAATATCACTCAAGCCCATAAAAAGAATGTTGGAAGTCTCCTTAAATGGGTTGGAATGCTAAAAGACTTGATCTTCGTTTCCTATGATTGTTTCCTGTGTCATGGTGAAACCATCACTTTTCAGCAAGTCAAAACCATGGTGCTGTAACGTCCTGTGTGTGAAGGGCTAAACCCCGACGGATGTAACCTGTTGTGCTGGCAAGTGCGTACTTGATAACCAAATGGTGGGGCTCCACGGTCACGTGTCCCTGTGCTCGTGGCTTCTATGCCTTCACCTCTGAGGCTGGTGGGATGCAAACCTCACCCTTAACGCCCTGGGTAGCCGCCCTCACTACTAGGCTAGTCTTTTGTTAAGGTCCAACCACTACACCAAAAGACCGGCCTAGTAGTGAGGGCGGCTATCCAGGGTGTTAAGGGTGAGGTTTGCGTCCCACTAGCCTTGGAGGTGAAGGCATAGAAGCCATGAGCACAATGGACGCGTGGCCTTGGAGCCCCACCATTTGGTTATCAAGTACATGCCTGCCAACACGACGGATTACATCCGTCATAGTTTAGCCCTTCACACATAGGACATTACAACTCACCACGCTCCACAAGGCTTGACCTCAAGCCCTTGGCTCTAATACCACAAAGGCCCAACCACTACACCAAAAGACCGGTATAGTAGTGAGGGGAGCTACCTAGGGTGTTAAAAGTGAGGTTTGCATCTCACTAGCCTTGTAGGTGAAGGCATAGAAGCCATGAGCATAGTGAACACGTGGCCGTGGAGCCCCATCATCTGGTTATCAAGTACACACCTGCTAGCACGACAGGCTACATCCGTTGGGGTTTTGCCCTGCACACACAAGACATTACATTTTGATATTGACATTTACCAGTATTAAACTGCCTTGGTGGTTTGGAAATTGTCGCCTGTGTAAAATTGGCAATCTTGATTGTGGCAAAACATTGAGTACTTACATGTCTTGAAATTTCTGAAAAGCTTTCAATTTTTGTTCTAGACAACTTCTGGGATCCTTATGGATCAGTAACAGAAGAAGCAATATCAAACACAGATAAATCTACACATGAAATAGAAACTAATAAATGCAAAGTAGAATGAGGTTATATTCAAATTTGGAAGGTCTGCCAATGATTTAAACAATTGTATTTCCTAGTGCACACTCCTCAATGGACTTTTTAAGTCCCACTCAAGCTGATTGCAATTTGAAGGCGTGAATAAGTAATTCTAGCCTCATCTGCCCTAAACAATATGAGCACATGGATTAATAATTAATATTACAGGCTCATCAGCTAAAAACTATATGAGGACATGGATCATAATTATAGCCTCACTTTTGTAAATTATTTTAGATTAATAATTTCCTGTCTTTCATTGCTATCTCAGATCCATCACCTATGTGATATTTTATGGGCATGTAAAATCAGCTCCTTTAATTAATCCATGTATGATATGGCAGCACGTGTGTGTAGGTGTATGTCTGTATATGTCTCATATAATTTAACACTAAACTGTTTTGGATGAATTGTTTCTTCTAATTTGTACAATGGTACATTCAGTCTCTTCATGCTGCCCGAATTACTTTTTAGTTTTTTTTTTTGTAGGCTAATGCATTTTGTATCCTACAAAATTTTATTAGTTGGAACCGCTGACAAACTATCTGTCCATGTTTCTTCTATAGGATCTTATTAGCCTTTTCTTCAATTTTCTTTTTTGTAATGGCTAATGCATTTAATAATGGATCTCTTAAAATCTGCATTATATTTGTTTTTCTGTAATATTTTCATTACAAGCTCATTTGATTGACTATTACTTTCCTGAATGTTCATGCTGTCATGCAGGACCAGGTTCTGCACAAAATCCCACTTGCATTGAATGTGTTAAAGGATCATGTTGAAAATATAAGAGAAGCAGTTATGATTTGCTATCCTATGGGTCTGCCAAATTATGACCCAGTACAACAACTTCTGGTTGGTACCTTCAGAGGTAAGAATAGATTCAGAATTTCCATGTTTGTCATCAGAAACGAGTATATAAATGGAACCTTTCATCAAATCGTTTGTGGTTTGACCTTCACTAGAAACAACAACAGAAGTAACCTTCATTATTTTGTGTCAATGTCTTGTGGGTTTATTAGCTTGAAAGGCTTTGTGATAATTCAGCTGTAAAATTATAGGAGACAACACTGAATTTGTCTTTTGAGCTGCAGAGGAGAATGAATGCTTGATTGGAGGTTAGTGAAATAAGTAAGACCTGATTCTGACTTCCAAGCATTTTATCTTATCACAAGCATCACACTAGATTTTAGTCAAATCAAATGGACTAACAGAAGTACCAAACTATTACCTTACAAAATGGGGGAAAATTCATTGTCAAATCTTGGGTTCTCAACCTACAAGGGAATTTCAGATAAATCTTAAAAGTTCAAAGATATGTAGGCAATGTCTTTATTATAGGAAACAACAGTGCATTGCTTTTTGGCTGTATGAGGTTTTTGGAATGGTCTCATCAGTGTCTTTATTCTAGGAAAATATAGGGCATTACCTTTTGTAAGTATAAGGTTCTTGAATTCCCCCACAAAAGTGCCACCATGTCTGTGAAGTCTGTGAGTATTGGATATGGTGTCGCTTATCCTCTTGTGTCACTCTTACTAAATTTTAATTCAAAGTTAGATGAGATAGAAAAGTAAATGGAACAAAAACAGATAGGAAAATGAGGATATGACAAATATATGTATATATGTACGAATAGTATCCATATATATATAGTTGCATTATTTCATTTTAATATGTATATGTATATTATTAAAATGAAATAATAAATATTGAAAAAAACAATGAGACATGAAAAAATTGTTATACACACATATTGGAGATATTTATTTCAAAAAAACTAAGTTGATGAATTGGGTACGGTTATGGGTATGGATACGTGGGTACGATATGTGGGTACGGCAGATTTTCTTTGGGGTTGGGTACAGAATTGGGTATGTCCGTAAAAATTAAGTTTAGAATGTCATATACCAATACATATGTTAAACAAAACCATGACAAATTTCAAGTTTTGAAACATAGTATACTGTGAAATCATATTCCGCCACATAGTGTTCCAGAATAAAATCGTATATTTGCTTTCACTACAAAATGTTCCAAATAAATACTAGCATTTCTAGATTTTTCATTGTGAACTTTTCTACCCCTAGGAGGGTTTCTCTGCTTAAATAATGTCTTACGTGTAGATTCAAAATTTCTTGAATGTCAGTTCTGTACACATTCATAGTTGTTTTAAATTTTTAAATACACAAAAATTTGGGAGTTCTCGGTTTCTGTTCAATTTATTCCATAGTTGTTTTTTCTTACACAAAATGTTAAAAAATATTGGAATTTAATATAAAAATCTAGTTGTTTTTATTGTAAAAAATGTATGGGAATGGACTGTGTTTATTTATAGGATAGCTGATTATGGAGCATAATAGTTGTTAGTAGTTTTCTTCAGGCTGCAAATCTATATGATGTTTTACACTAATATGTACAATGTATTCTACAATGCTTGTTGAAGAATCTAATTACTAGATGCTACATAATATGATGATGCATGTGCATTATTTTGAGTTACGTGCACAGATCATGATTGCAATATAGGTATTGTCATCAACCTTATTATCCTCATCTTTAAGGTCTGAAGGCAATGAACAGGGTCAAATTGTGACTTTAACTACTGATTATCTTCAGCATTATCCATATGATAGACTTATGGCTCACATCGGTCATGAGTCCACTCGACTGGTGCTGCCTTTCAGGTGTGGCGATTTTCTTTTGTGAGATATAAGCCTATAGGTTCTTGAGAAACAAGGTGCAATTCCAATCAAAGAGAGCTAGAAGGAAGCCTCAATGCCTTAAAGCAAAGGTTACCTTTTTTTGTTATTGAAGAATTGCATCTTATATTACACCCAATAAAAAGAGAGTTACATCAGCTCAAAATTACAGTTTCATGGAAAATCTTGCTCTACAAAGGCTAGAAAAGCTAAAATCTGAACCTTGGCACT
Organism: Sequoia sempervirens; assembly: GCA_007258455.2. Lineage (NCBI taxonomy): Eukaryota > Viridiplantae > Streptophyta > Pinopsida > Cupressales > Cupressaceae > Sequoia > Sequoia sempervirens. The sequence goes on along the minus strand of VDFB02261816.1, from coordinate 16,395 downwards.
AAGAGACAGGGAATCTATCTATGTATAATTTTGACTTAACATACGCCAGCAAATACTGCATAATAATACTGAAAGCAAATACTGGAATTGCCCTGGAATCACCACGCGAGCACTGGAATCGCCAGGAATTGTCAGGCAAATCCTGGAATTGATTCCGACATGCAAAAACCATACCCTGTGCGAACCCATAGGGATTCCATTTCCGTATATGTACCTGGAGTCGTTCTGGAAACCTGAACGATTTGGCTACTTAGCAAAAAAAGAATGAAAGATATGATAAATTGGTAAATCACAATTTTGAAGTTTTGCAAAAGAATGAAAGATATTACAAATTGATAATTTTGAAGTGGGCAAATATATTTTAATTACTTAAAAAGATAAAAAAAACATATATTTAGCTTTTCAGAATATATGTCAATGTATTGCACTGAAGGGAGCCCTGCTATGAATAAGGTCCACTCCACAACTGAATCATTTTTGGGGGGCGGTGGGAGCCCACTCTATGACCAAAGGGAGGGGAGTTCACCTATCCATTGGATTCCTAACAATACCATTGGTCTAATTGAGTTTCTAGCTCCTCAGGCATCCAAGTCCGGCAGCTTTGTGTCAACATCCTAATAGGTTGCCTTCAACCAATTGTCTGGAGGAGTCTGAGATGAGATATATGATGTGTAATGCCCTTTAGGCCAAAATAGTTTGTAGGAGCTATTGAAATGTCTTTAATTGTTTCAAAAATTGTTTCTGTGAGTACCATGTTTCAAAATAAATTACTCAAGCTTTGTTTGATTGACTTGATTTAAGATTAAATGCATTAGGCCATGACTGCAAAACAAGTAGGAAGAGATAAGCTTTTTCTAGAAAACGTAGTAATAGGAGGGTGACATTAGGGTTGAACATCTTCCAGAATTGACTTTGAGGTTGTTTCTGTCAAGATTGCAGTTGAACCAAGTCATTTCAAATTTGCTTCTCAAATTTTGGCACTTCCAAGTTGTTAGAAAGGTGTTTATACTTCTGTCGAACAGAAAATGTTTCTGCTGGCATTTTGGTTGATATGAAATCTTTATAAATTGTATCAGTTATTGATGATTCCAAGATGTTATAACGCTGTCACTGTTTCCAAGATGTTTCAAAAACTCTGAAGACATGAAATTCTAACTCTAATTTGTGTTCTTAGTTATAATTTGAAGTCATTTTATATTTTGCAACTTTATATTATGAATTGGAATACAGTGAGACATAATGTCTTCCACTTTAAAATGCTTTTGCCTCCAAACAGAAGATGGATTGAAATAATATCATCTTCGGGGGTTTGTATTCAGGTGGTGCAATATTGGTTATCCATTCATTTGTATGCAGTTCTTATTTACATATCTTGTCCCTTTCTTTTGTTGATGTTATATTGATAGTGTTCTGTTGCAGGTTACTTCTATTTGATTATGCCTATTCCTATACCTTTTTGTGTGCTGAGAGTGTTGGTGCTGAATTGCTGATATAGCATGATTCTTTTTTCTTATGCCCAGTCTTTTCTAGGATTTCTGTTCTTTTATTTTTGTATTTTGAGTCCAATTTTTTGAATTTTTGAATTGCTTCTTCAAATTGGCTTGTTTTGTAAAAGGCCTTGTGTTGAATTTTTGATTCTGAATAGTATAATTGTGAATATCTTTTGGTGGTGGGTTTTCAGTGTCTTGTATAATCTTGTGTATGCATACTGCTCCATCTACTTCTATGGATGGTGTGAGTTAGATTTTGTAAATATTGTTGATTGTTTTTTGTGCACGTAATTCTAATTTTCTTTGATCCCAGTCTATCAGTCATCTGCAATAGGGGTGCAAATCCCAAACACCTATGAGGGATGTTCCTACCTGTTACCATTCTTTGCAATCTACTTATCTAGGGATGTCATTACAAAGATGTTATGTGTTCATAGATAGGTCATATATTATGAACCAAATTTGCAATTGTGTGAGGGTTGGATTGATAGCAAGGTGATTTCTTTCCATCATGCAGAGCTTTACATCACCTTGAAGAGCATTGAAGACCTTGATGTTGTGGGGGCCTGTGCCTACAATATCGATCAAGAAGACACCTGTCAAGAGGCTAATCCAAATAGCTTGGATGAATATGAGACTAGCTGGGTTGGGGACTGAACTTTTTGACTGGTATTTTGAAATTTTTGGTCTGCTTGATAACTTAGGTCTTCGAAACTATTGTGCCAATGAAGAAGAAGCTAGTTTGCTTCCTACACTCTCAAAGGAGGAAAAGCAATGAGACAATGCCTTCTAGATGCATTTTGACAGTACTAAGTATAGAGTTGGAGTAGGTGTGACTGTAGTATTTGTTTCCCTCTTTGGAAGCAAGTCTTCCCACTCTTTGAGGCCTCAATTCCATTGCACCAACAATTTAGTTGAATATGGAGCACTTTTCAAAGATTGCAAATAGCTGAGAAATGAGGAATCAAACAATTTTCTATCCTTGGAGACATTGAACTTCTGTAAGGCAATTTTGTTCCATTTGTGCCAATAAACATTCCATAACGAGGGCATGTAAGCATTTGTCATGTCCCCAAATTGGAGGTATATTAAATTAATTATTTATTAAGTTATTCCAATAAAATATAATATCAAAAGGGATGACTTATTATTTAATTAATTTAATATAAGGTGACTTAAGTGACTTAAAAATAAAATAATAAAAGTCACTTGACGAATAAAATAATATTTTTTCTAGAAGCTTCTGGAAAAGTGAATGAGAAATCTATTTAAGAAGCTGCTGGCGAAGCATTTGGACACTTGATTTGGTTATCATTTCTCATTACCTGCGTGGTAAGAAGCTGAAGCTAAATGCTTAGCATTCGCTCGAGGGTTTGAAGACTCTAGAGTGCCAGGTTCGGTTTTGAAAGATCAACCCTAGTTGGAGTTTAGAAATCCATCCAAGGTTTCTACTTGTGCTTCATTGAGGAGAATTTACAGGTACAGTAGCTGTTGTATTACTGCCCTAGCTGAATAGTTGAGGTAGCAGATTTATTACCTCATCATCGACATTTGGCACAACAACTGATGTATTGCTATGCTTTGATTGAAGACATTATTGAAGGCATGTTCAGTTTGCCAAATTTAATGGCCACAGGCCAAATTTGGGTTCTGCTGGAGTAAATCGATTTAAGGAGATTAATAGGTGACTTTAGAGAAAGTGTTTTATTGATCTTTGCATTTATTTGAAAGGTACGATCTCTATTTGGTACATTCAAATTTTATATTTGAATAAGATAAAGGTGAATTGGGTCCTGCTGGAAGTCAAAGTAAAGGAGGTGAGTGCGATTTGTCTTACCTAGGAAAAAGGATGGAATTCAGAGAAGACAAATTTTATGAGGAAATATATCAGGAGCTAGTTACATACTCATAAAAGACAAATACGCTCCAGCTCATCACATATATTCGAATATAAGGAGGTCGCAATATATTGCCTAGGAATTCAATTATAATAATCAATTTTTCTTTATTTGTTGAAGAATCATATTTCATCGGGTCCTGCTTATTTGGACATTGTGTCAAAGAAAAGGCAAATTCACGTCTTCTAAAGCAAGAGACGGGAAAAGACGATTATGAGGAGTGTGAATAGAGGATGATATAAGTGCAGATAAAGACAAAGATATAAGAAACAAATCCAGTCATCAAAGTCACGCCGAGGAGGATTTGTCTTGTGTGGTAAGCCTAGACAAGAGATATCGGGCCTATTTGTAGAGGTGCCCATCCACCTCGAAGAGTCGCAATTCATCTCAGTCACTTGGCGCAACAAATATCATTCGACTTTAAAGGAGACAACACCTGGCTTGCATAGAGATGTCATCATTCAGCATCATACAATGTCGATTATGCTTGAGGGGAGTTCGTAGCCATCCCAGCAGTTCTAGCACAGCCTTATGACAACAGGAGTAGATGAATTTTGAAGATAGCATTTGATTCAACAATACTGGCATCTTCCTGTTTCCAGGTTCTTTGCGTTGTATTGTTTTGGGTATTTGAATATTGCTGCCAATAATACAGTCAATAGATATTGCTGTCACTGAAGTCTGTAATGCATAACATATGATAGATTTAGTGAAACAATATTGTAATTTGAATTGACATTTCTGGGAAGAGCAATTAGTTGTTTTATCTCTTGTAAGCAGTTTCTCATTGCAATTCAAGGTAGTTGTAGATTTCTTGCCAAACTGTTTGACATAATGTCCTTGCTATGTAATTGATTAAATCTCATTGTATAGCATTATCATCGAACATATCTAGAATAGTTCTTTCATGACTTATAACATCATTCAAGAAGGAACATCAAACAAAAGACCACAAATAGCCGTTTAGCAAAGTGTTTGACGAAATGCCCACATGCTGAAGGTGAAAATTTGAGTAGAATTAAGCAGGGACATTACAACATTGAGTATGGGATTTAATCAAAAGTTTCAAGGCACTCAACATCCAAGGTATTCCATGACTCCTAAACAAGGAAGCTGATTAGATGGCCGTAGTAGGTGCCAACTTCAACTCTCCTTTTGACCTTTTGAAACAATACCTAGATTCTAGATGAGAATCATATGTTAAGATGATTGTCTATCCCTCCATTATAGATAATGACACTCAATGGCAAGTTTTTGGTAGTAATGAAGACATGTTTTATCTAGATTGAAACTGAATTCTTGGTTGCTTGGAGGAAAGACTAACAAAAATTATATTGATCAAATCATGCAACTAAGTTCCAACAAACTCCCAAGAGGATTGGTTGTCTTGGAGAATATTTTCAATATTGATGACCAAATAAGATGAAAGGAGCAAGGTCTATGGTCATCAAACACGAGCTTCACAAAGAATGCAAACTCTTTCTAGGTAAGAATATTATACTTGCAAAATTATCTTTGTGATTCTCCTGAAGAGTTTAAAGACGTGGGCTTGGTCCTATGACGATCTCAAATTGTATGACAAGAATGTCAGACAACACACTATTGAAACTAATCCTCTTGGACATCTCATGCAATAGAAACAATGATTGATTAACCCTTGTATCAAACCAATGTGTGGAAGAAACTTGCCAAGATGATTGAAGCTGAGATTGTCTTTCTTGTTGAGCACTCCACATGGAATTTTTGGTTGTTTGGATTTCCACAATCCCAATTGAGCTCCATGCAAGGACCACTATCTTGTTCCCCCCAATGGATGAAATTTTGTAGACTATGGCTAGTTTGACTATGTATTCATTGTTGGTAAAAGAACACAAAAAAACCTTCAAAATTCAAGCTTACCTCTTAAATCAAACTTGAAATCATGTTGGTGTTTCAATTAGCATTTCAATTAGCACCAAGACCTTTCTGAAATCAAACTTGAAATCATGTTGGCATTTGAAACTGCGGCTCAAATAAAATCCACACAAGTAATCTAGACGGTAGTTTATATCTTAGGATTCCCAAGGAGGTACCAAGACCTTTCCGAGGTGTAGGCTGAAAAGTAAACCACAAGAAACAACAAAGGGACGATAATCTAACTTTCTAAATTCCCAAGGAGGCACCAAGGCCTTTCCGAGGTGTAGATTGAAAACAAATTATTGAATACAACATACAATGATAATAAATCAAGAGAGTTACCATATGTCATGAAGGAAAAATTGTTAATTGTTTAGTGTTTTGCTGTCATGAAGCAAAGTTCCAAAATAATGAGCCCAAGGCTCTTATTTATAGAACTCGAAGGAGTAGGAAACCCTAAAGTCTCCTTGAGTTAACATTGAGTTCTTGCCAATCAATTAGCAAGATTTATTCCTATGTCTAAAAGTAGGTGAGCAATCAGTTAACTGGAAATCTACTTCAGTTAACTGAAACTAAACAAAGAGTCAACTGGAAAACTACTTCAGTTGACTGAAACTAAACTAAAGGTGAACTTTATTACAAAGTGTGCCTCCAAAATAGACATCCACATTTAGTGGAGATCTGAGATCCACAAATTATGGAAGTCAAATTAGACATCCTCAATTAGTGGGATCTGACATGCATGATCTATGGGACCTGGAGTTAACTTGGAAAGGGGCATCATGTTAACTCCAATCACAATTAATGTCATTCTGGAGGGTAGGACGTCCTTCTTGGGGTGTTTTACACCTCATCACCACTGGTCAACAGTGCCTCTATCCAGTCGTTGACCTCCTCAACCTCTAGGCAATTAATGCTTTGCAAGATGATGACGTGGCGTTTAGCATTTCTTCACCTGTCACAAGCTGCTGCTGATAGTCACTTGGTAGCTGTGTCATCTAACTTGGTAGACATGGCTGCAACTTTGGCCAACTTGCAACCGTCGGGATCATTGAGGAATGTGCTACAAATGACATCCTAGAATTGATTCTGTACTATACCTAGCTCAATGTACTCACCTCCCTCGTGCTGATATTCTATGTGAGGGAGGGATATTATCAACGTTCTTGCGAAGTTGATAATACCTGCAACAATCTGTTAGTAGTCAATCAATTCTACGATATTGGCATCATAGGCTTTCACCTTGTATGTCAGCTGTTCTTTCCAAGCAAAAAGATGTTGCTTGTTCTCTCTAGTGGTAACTGACTGATATGCCAATTGCAAGTCTGCAATTGTGATTTCATCGCCTAGCCTCTTCTCTATTGTCTTTAGCTCCGACTGTTGAATCTCTGCGCGGAGTCCATGTGCTCTATCCCTCAACTTGTATAGTTCTGCCAGTATACACCGTCCTTTGACAACAAATTCCTCCACTTGATATCTCAAGTGTTTTCCATATGAAATTAGTTGGTGATGGTTTTGCTCCGCGGGGAGGTCTAGCATCTCTTGTGGCAAAGCTAAGACGTTTGGGGTACTGTGCATTAGGCTAGATATGTACATCCTCAATTGCTGATTTTTAGCCTTTAAGGTTGCTTTGTCTCTTTCATCCTTAGCCATTCTCTCTTGAATGCTCACCGAGGCAATTCCGAGAAGGTCTGCCTCCACCTGACAGGTGGTCTTTTCGAGTTTGACCTTTGACAATGTGAAGTCCTCAACCTCTACCTCATGTATGTTTTTGTCCTTAGGTGGGGCAACAGTCTCTATGATAAACTCATTATTTGCATTCCTTCCTACATGTACTTGCTTCTTCAATTTCTTCGCTGGCATGTCTTGAGGGACATGATCAAACTCTGTGAAGTCAAGCTGGTAGGACGGCCTTTCCCTCTTCCTTCCTAGGAGACCCTCAAGCCAGATAGAATCCTGACTAGCCTCACTGGAAGGAGGAATGTTAGGCCCCTGAATGCTCGATGAATGAGACTGTGCTGTAGTGATGTCTCTCGGTGGAGAGTCCAAGTAGATGGGGACTTGTGATTGTTGTGATGGTGGTGAAGTAGGTGGCTCTGTCTCTATCACAGGCACCGTATCCACTGCTGCTACTTCCATCATGGGCTCTGTATCTGCAGTGATTGGCTCAATCACTGGCTCGACTGCAGTAGTTCTCGTGACTATCTTAGGTGTGTGTGTGGCTGTCTCCACATGTAAACCCCATGTTCTTCCCCTCATGTGCCCTGCCATCCGCATCCCTTTGGGAAGATTGCTCCATTGCTTCTGTTTGGGCTTCTTCCTTGAAGTGGAAGGTAGTGAAGATTGAATTGGTGGCGGCTCTGTTCGGGGAAGTACTACCTTGTCCTCTTGCTGTCTAGGTAGAGTTGACTGTTCCTAACAACTCTACTTGTTCGTTCCTCTATAGATGTTTTTTCTTTCACATACCAATCCACTCTTCCGAGTGGTTGTGAGTCTACTTGATCCACGAAGTTCAAGGGGAGAATGACTTCCCCTTCATCATCAGATAGGCCCTCAATGTCTTCTGACATAAAGTCAGCAATTTGTGAGAGCCTAAGCCAGCTATAGTTCCTTTTTCGTACATCAAACTCATCATCACAGTTAACACAGTAATCTTCCATTGAAGATTCGTGTGATGAGCATTGCTCAAGATGCGCTACATAAAGGCCTCTTGGATCATACGACCTCTCAATGAGGTATTTGAGATTGAGTCTCACCGTTTCTTGGCACACCAATTTGGCATCAACCGCTGTTTTACATCTATAGAGTCCCATCTGGATGGGAAAGCTTGCAGCTGGCTTCTTCTTAAGGCGTAGGTGAGTGTGAACTTCAGACAAATGTCATAGGAACTCCATGAAAACTACCCTATCTGAAGGGTAGCGTCGCATCATGGTGGGGTGACCATTGTATCCATACACGTGTATGTAGGTGAAGGTGGGGAATTGGATAAACCAATCCGCCCAGTCCACCATTGCCTCCTTGGCTGCTGGTGATATACGCACGTTCATCTCATGGTCAAGGTCTCGTACGGTGTGCATAATGAAGAAGTCACTTATCCGCTTGAAGCGTCATTCTGCTTCTGTAAACTCAAGACGCGAAAAGTATTCATGGACCTTTGGCACACCTAAGGTTCCCACAGTGTTTAGTGTCCTAAACTCGCCTTGGAAGGCAATCAGGTATACAAGGTAGGAACACATGTGGAACCTATGAGCCTCTAGAAACCCGGTAATCTGTTGGTGGAGTGTCACTGATCAGGGTGAGTCATAATGTTCTCTTTTGTTGATAATCTTGGCAATGATGTAGTACATCCACGACTGAAACTGATTGCCCTCTTCTTGTCCAGTGACCCTGTTGAGTAGAGTGATCAACACTGCATACTCATCTCGAAATTCTCCTCGCCCAACCATTTTGGGTAAGTTGGCCTTTTTCACCTTCAACCATTGTTCTGCCATTTTTTTGCAAACACTTGTCCTTTGATGCTTCGAATTCCTTTTCGCATTCTCTCACTAATATGACCACATTGGTCAGGCATGGTGGAATAGCAAAACATTTTTCAATGTGCTTTGGTTATAGGCTGCAGATCACCCTCCCATCCACTGATCAAATTTCTCTTGTGGTAGGATTGTAATGCTTAATGCAAGCAATTACAAGCTCCACATTCTATAATGTGATGGGGATTGACGCACCCTGAAGCAATCCGGATTCTTCTATGTTTTGTAGCGTGATTTGATTCATGCCCTCCAAATCTTCTGAATCGACCACTGGGTTCTTTTGATGTAAGTCTATGTCAATTGTTTTCAGGAAATCATGGTACAAGGCCGTTTTGGTCTTGTATTGTACCTGGGAGTACTGCATCCTGAAAAACTTAAAGATCAGCTATGCACACGACCTTGTTCTGACAATTTCCGAAAACCCCTAAAAATAGCGCCTGCCAAGAAGTATTTTTCTGGAAAAAAACCGGCACATGGGTTTTGTTCGGTGCTTCAATGCTGAACAAACCTAGTTCCTTAGATTTTTTATTCTGAGACTTTTCCGAAAAAATCCCTAAAAATAGGGGCAGCAAGTTTGCTGTTTTTGGAAAATTTGAAGAGATGGGTTTTACTAAAAAATTATGCTGATCATACCTAGTTGGTCAGATCTATGGTAGCCTGTTGTTTTCTGTGACATGCAAGAAATTTAAGAAAGAAGAGAAGAAGTAGACAAGAGGAAGATTGGAAGTTGTTAGCTGCCTTCTTGTAAAAATTTGTCTCTAGATGCAACCTCTGAGAAGAAATTCCTTTATGCCACTGATCTTCAAAAAATATTGAAGAACGGTCCAAAACCCTTGTCAGATTTTGAAAATACATCCTTGTGAGCAAATTGTTGTTTTGATCTTTAACCTGCAAAAGAATAATGAAATGGGACGCCTAGAGTTGGTTTATAATGATTCAAGTTTGAATCCTTCATGTTTGGGTGCCAACTCATGATTTAAGTCTGATTTAACCTGATCTGGAGTTCTAAAAGTTGGTTTCCACTAATTGTAGGATGATTTGGCCACTTTTGCCTCCAAAATATCTTAACTCAAGTTAACAAATTCATCTTTGACCTTTTAGGTGTCCTTAAGTGTTGAACACTTTTTTCATCATTTTGATCCTTGCTCCTGGTTGTTTAGTCGATCCATAGCAGCTGCTGACGGATCTATTGTTGAGATGGAACCATCCTGAAGAGGTATGTCTGGGAGCTGTTGAGTTAGAAACCTGAGTTTGAGGCTCCAAATTCAAGGGTGCCTTTCTTTAGCAGGGGCACTTTTAGCCTCAGACTTAGCCAATTTCTTGACTTTTCTTCGTTTCTTATTATTTTGACCCTCTATGCTTTGATCTGATATCATTGTTGACCGACGAGTCTAATGATCTTGCTTGACGATGCGTTGGATAACCAACTCAATCCTGGAAAGGATGATTGGTTCTACAACTCCTGAAAGTCAGTTTCAGTCCTTCAAAAGCATGGGCACCCTTTCTCAGCAGGGGCGCTTTTGACTTTGATTTGTCATTTTTCATGTTGTAAACTGCCTCAGTTTGATCTTTGACATCAGATGTTTGATATGTCGGATGTCTTCGTTAACAATTTCGTTGTTGAGATCGATCAAAATGGAGGTCATCCTAGAGGTCACCGAGCAAATAGACTGCATCTGCATGCCCAAAAGACTGGGTGCCTTTCTTCAGTAGGGGTGCTTTTTCCTTGGTACTTGTTCAATTCTTCATGTTATTCATTCAGTCTCCATCTTCAACGTTTTGTGCTTGTTCTGAACCTCTGACTATTTGACAGGTCTTGTGAACGTGCTGTTGGATTGATCGCAAAGTTGGAAGAGAGCTAAACAAATGCTTTGTATAAAGCAACTATTGATAACTTCATCAGGTGTCTCAAAAAGAAGGGCGCCCCTGGCCAACAAGGGCGCTTTTTCCTTGAAGCTCACTAATTCATCTTCTATTTTGTATGCTCTGACAATCAGTCGTTGTCATTGTTTGATTTGTCTCGCAGGCTGACTGACAGGTTCATTGCCAAGTTGGGTTGAAGCTGGGGAGATCTTAGGAAGACAAGTTTTATCAGGAACTGACATCTGCATCATCTTATTCAAGGGCGCCTTTCTTCAGCAGGGGTGCCTTTTTCACTTTTGACTGCATTTCCTCCTTGGTAGTTGGTGGTTGTGGTCCAAATGCCAAGGAGGCTTGGTGTCTGTCTGGGAGGCTTGTCTATGAGTGCAAGGGGTCCTTCTCACCTCCTTTCTGTGAGAGCGTTTCCCCCAATGACTGCAGTTGAAAATCCATTCCCAACAGACCATTAGAATGCTAATTCACATCTTTGAAATAACTTTATATGCACTGGACTCTGTACTTAATTGTTTGAATGTTGTAATAAACTTTAAAAAATTCCTTATATTCTTAATTATCTATCAGGGCCTCTAGAACTTGAGTAGAAGTGTTGAAGCATCCTTGTTATCCACATAATTTAAAGGGCTTTTAGAACTGGATCAAGTAGTTGTCAGTATTTACAATATTTCTAAGTTCTTCCACCATACTGAATGTGGTTGTAAACAATTTGAAAATTATTATTTGTAATTTGAAAGCAGTAATATTCTACTCTTATGTTGGACCCCTTTAAAAGTTTGGTAACAGGAATGATCTCACAGCTATATCGGATCATTACAGTTTCACCTTAGAAGAAGACTGAATAATTTGTATATTTTGCTAGGTGAGGAGCTATTTGACCTAGAGACAGCTCAACTGTGGTGGGCAGGTAAGGAGTTGACGCGTGACAAAAAGTTGTGTGATTGTGTTGGAAAGAATGAGAAAACAAAGGTATATGATCTGCTTGATATTGGCAACTCTCTGAAAGAGCATCCTTGATTCCATTTTGTATAGGCAATCAATGCTAAGGAAATTCCTGGTTTTATTACAGATCATTGCCAAGCTACAAGCAAGAGGTCGTGGTCCTCCTACCCGTGAACCAGTAAGATACAAATTCGTTGGGAACTCCATGCCACTTAGTTTTTATTTTTTGGGATTCCAAATCAAAATTTGAACATTTCAAATGCTTATAGAATTGTCAATTTGATTCTACTTGTGACTGATATTTGGCAATTTGCATGAATATAAGTAATTTGGTCAACATTCAATACATTGTAGCAGAAAATGCTTACATCTTAATTTGATTCTCTACCAGCCAGTGGATGCTGAAACCCAGAAAGCAATGATGATTTGGCACAAACAACAAGAGGCATGAGAATTTGCAAACAAAATCATTTTTGATGGGCTTTGATGTTATTACTTCTGATCTACAGTTTAGAAATTTGATTTTATTTCAAGATATTACTGAAGAATAGCCTCTTTATGTTCATACTCATTAATTTTGTGAAATACAATCTTTTACTATTCCAAGTCATTGATTATGGCATTTTTTGCTAATAGAAGCTGGAAGACGACAAGGATGATTTGTCCCCAAATCCCTCATGGACAAACCCCAAATCTATGAAGGCTCAATTTCAAGGCTTGTCTACAATACACTATAGATAGAACCTGCTGGAAGATGAACTAGATTTAAATCTGTTGTACTCTACACATGAAAATGCTTCAGCATTTGGATGTGAATGGGTGTTTAGTAATCTGTAGGAGCACAGTAGGTTCTCCAGGTATTACCATTCTTGTTGATATAAACATGGCTTACTACATCCTTGTTGATATGAGCACAGGTCATTTGTATTTTTGTTGATACAAACTCTGGTCATTAGTATTATAAATATATATTCTGTAAAATTTTGTACTAGTTGCAATTCTAACATCTTCTAGCTATAGTTCATGGATAAAACTACAAAAAAGGTTTAAAAATTCCAAATATTTCTGAAACTAGAATAGTGTTTGAATCAGTTATACTTCATGATATATCCTCAACATTTCTTTGTGGTGCAGGGACATTTTTCACATGGTTTTTTGTTGTTTCAAGACATCCATTTTTCTTTTACAGACTTTGTATTTAATCTATGCTTCCCTATGCGTTACAATCATAATTATATATAATAGTGAGCAAGGAAAACATAGCATGATATCGAAGGAGGTCCATGGCCATTTTCTCCTAATAGATATTGTGCAGTAGAAAGTAGATTGTGGTAGCTTCATATCTCTTATAAGAGAGATACTACAAATTTGTAATTATTATGAACAAGAATTTACTTCTCTTAAGACATAATTGTATATCTTGTAAATAAATAAAGTAGGTAGATTCTATATTTAGATATGTTATCGTTGGGTATATTTTTGCTATCTCCTTTCATTAGTATTTCATTTGGTTACAATTCTAAAATATCATGCTTGTAACGCATTTAACTTTCAACGATCTAGTGCTTGGTTAATTCAATTGCCAATCAATCTAGATCGAATGGGTGTTGACACAATTAAATTTTGTATTATTGGCAATTGCCAACAAATGGTATGTGTTTGAGAAATCAATCAATGGTGATGATCTTGTATTATTCTTGATATTTCATTAATGTTGATTTATTTTGATGTGGGTAAATTCTCAGATGGAATGATTGTCAAAATCAAACATAACGTAATGATGCAACTTGAAGAATTTGGGAACTGTTATAAAGGTCTTTTTTGTTGTCTCAAAATGTGAACCGGTGTAAAATGAATTATTCCCCAAATATTTGCAACTTAAATATCCCTTCACAAGGAAGGAATGCATGTTCCTAAGCATACTACCATTAGATTTTGGCTCACGATTTGGCCCTCGAGGACATGGAATCAAGTCTTATAATTGCCCTAGGAGAATTGTTTAAAAAAAACTATCCTTATTAGGGGGTGGGACCCAATACTTACTGTGTTCCATGGGTTGTAGTTTACAAATTTAAGTTCGAGTTTATCATTGTTTGAAAACAAACGAATTTGTATGACTTCTGAAGTTGGGTTGATTTTAAAGGAGTGTAATCTTTTACGTAGTTCAGAAATCTCGAGGAACATGGCAAGTTATTCAAGTTGGAGGTAAAGACAATGTCATGCAAATTTCATTATTATAATTATATGTCAGATTGACCTGCTGAAAGAATTTGTACGTTTGTGGTGCATTCAGGTTAATAGCGTTGGGTAGAACATACAGAAGTATCTAATGTAGTTAGTTTCCTCAAGTGTAAGATAAGTAACGACAACCTATAATAAATAATGAAGGGAAAAGCATAAGGAAATAAAGCTAAATTTCTAACATATAGACGTTTAAAATCAACATTATGCAAATTTCTTTAAAGCATGAAATGCATGCCATTAATAATTTAAGTTGTCAAATTTTCATTTAGTAGTAGACTTACACATTGTCAAATGGCTATTTCTATGACAAATGGATAGAAGAGAGGTGAGATACTTTTTTCTATATGCTTTTGATTAAGGGTAGAAACAGGGTTTTATAGGACCTGAAAGCCTTTTACAAAGGCAAAATTATAGCTGACACAAAAGCTAGAGAACAACGTAATTGCAGACAAGCTGCCCCACAATAACTATCCCTCAAAAACATCAAACCCATTCAAAAAAACCGTACAGATCAAGTTCTGAAAGGGTTTGGAACTTTTTAAAAGGCCCAAGCAGTGGCTATCAAAAAAAGCCATTCAACAACACATCAACAATCAACACCAATTTGCACTATGCTTGACTCTGTCCTTGTAATATGTTCCCCCTTAATCTAGGGATGGGATTTTGAAATAGATTTAGATAGACCTCTCTTCCTTATTTGCACAATTTTCCATGACACTAAAGGGGGATTTCTCAATTCACACCACAACTAGAGTCACCTTAGATGATGAGGAAGAATGTCTAGTAGAAGATGTATGCTACATAGAATTTGTAGTTAGAATAGGAGCAAGAATCCCCCAACAATTCATTGACAAGGCCATGGGATTAGATGGAGATCAAACTAGAAGAAGTCCTAATAGGGAATGACAAAATCACTTGAGCCACACCAACCTTAGCGGAAGCATCATAGGAGTCTCTAAGGTCGCATCGTGATCCACCAATCGCAATGGGGGGACAAGAAGACTCGTTAACTAGAGAGTCAGAAACAACAAAAATATTCACAATCCATGTAGCCAAGCCAACAATTCTATGACGATCATTAATATAATTAGAAGCAAGCTAGTTAGTAGCAAAATATTGTTTGCAATAGAAAGTTAGGCTCTCACAATCAAGCAACTAAATCCACTACCTATTCTCAACAATCAAGACAACATCCCCATGAAGAGCCTTGGAAATGTTGATGCCCACCAAAATTGGAGCAAAGGTAGAGTGGTCAATGCTAGACATGGTTGAATCCATATTTTTTAGATGTTTTTGAATAAAAGTGAAGAGCCTTGGAAATGTTGATGTCCACCAAAATTGGAGCAAAGGTAGAGTGATCAATGTTAGACATGGTTGAATCCATTTTTTAAAAATAAAAGTGGGTTTTCAAAGGGCTTAGACTTTTGAACATTTTTCTCTAGATGTTAGTCCATCAACTACTATTACGATTGTTGGAGTCATCTAGACCATATATGATAATTGTAAGTCATGTCTATCTTAATTTGCACACAACTTGAAAAAGGTAGCAAAGTGATGTACTTAACACAATGCAAAAAACATTGAGAGGTTGACTTTGATATGGACTCAAGAATGGGAAAATTCTTAGAGTTATCCACATGAAGGCCCAACTTAGAAATTTGTTTCTTGCCTAAAATATTAGCACTTCTAATTTGATCTAACATCACCAAGACCCTAGTATTATTTATTTGAGAAAAAAATATGAATGCATCCAAGTAACCTAATCCAATCATAGTGAAGGTTCCCCTACCTTTATCATAGGCTGAGATAAGTATTCAAGTTTTTTCTCAACATTGAATTGCTCAAGCACTTTAGTAGTAACAACAAAAAAAAACAACTAAACCTCAAAAACATTTGGTAACAATCATAAAATGTTTTTTTACTAAAAAAAAATCTAAATGCAAATAGGATACATGGTTTTTGAGGGCATATGTACACTTAGATGTTCAATTGTAAATGGGGATAACTAATAGTAGTTTTATGTACTTTGATTAATTCCAAAATAAGAATGAGATGCAAAGATTAGGGCTTTCCCACAATTTATAATCAAACAAGGAAAAAACCTAATGACACCAAAGGGAACCCCAAAAGCTATAGTAAAATAAAAATCTTATATATATATATATATATATATATATATCTTCCTATCTAGAATATATACAAATCAGACATAATGCTCCTCACACTATGTTGTGATCAGATATATAGTACACACTATGTCAAATTACAATGCATGCCAATCAAAAGAATGGGATAACCATACAATATTTAATTTTGAAATTATGTACATACAATGCTTCTAAATATTGATTCAATTTTTCCTAAACCTCAAAATAAAAAATCAGAAGACTAAATTGTACAAACCATACATTAATAATGAGGTCATAAACTTTGTGTATATTTTTCCAAACATATTGTTTAAGGTAGAAAAATATTTCTTTGTTTTGAAAATTAATAAAATATATATTTTACTTTACACAA
>VDFB02261815.1:0-12777 GCA_007258455.2 Sequoia sempervirens | reverse complement strand
AGTTACCCAAAAATTAGAAACCTACCCATAAATAGAGCTCCTCTTTAGTTTGGAGCCAAAACAACATTCAAATTTGAGTTTAAGTGGTTTGGCGCTGAAAATTACAACTTGAAGTTCAAATTTCAAAAGAACATTTGCAATTATATCTTATAGAAAGTGCGCCAACTTCCCGGGGCCATAACTTTTCATCCGGGACTTCGATTCACAAACCGTTTGAACCGTTGGAAAGGTCTCAAAGTCAAGAACACACTCAAAATTTGCTACACCAATTTCGGCAAGTTTCGGGGCTGATCCGGGAGCTCTAAGTGCCTCAAATATAACTCAGAAGATTTTTAGGTGCAAATCTGGGAAACTAAAACTGTAATATCTTTCCACCCAGGAATAGAAAATAAAAACCGTAAATTTGGAATTTCATTATGACGAAAAGGGTATCCAAAAATGTAAAAACATCTAAAAACTAAGAAACTTGAAATTTAACTATTTTTTGGGTGATGCAAAATTACCCTTACACCACTGGATGCTCCTGCATCACCAAGGCAATTCTGCTATCCCAACATGTGACTAGCAACAATGTTCCAAGGTCCATGGAAACTATGCTCTACCAAATTCTTACAACAAAATTGTATTTGAAAAATTGCAGTTTCTCTTACTATGATTAAAAATATAAGTGAAGCTTTCTAATACAAACTTTGGTGACTTATTAGTAGTAACTAAAATAGAGTAGCTATGATCAACATCAATGCCTAGATAATCATAGAGGTTTCCAATTCTATGAGCCTAGCCAATTTCTATAGGCTCCACTTTGTGAGTGTGGACACCATCTTGTCAAAGGCTTCTTCTCTATTGTACTTGATTCTTGTAGCAAAATAGGATCCATTACAAGTAATTGGAAGCAAATGATCGAATCCTTCTATGTATAACTACAAATATAATTGAAATTTTGATTGAAATATGTAATTACCAACTGCATAGAATATCTTTCATGAATAGCACTGTAATAATATACAAGCAGAAGATAAAAATAATGGATAAAGCATAAAGCAATACATTGGTTACATTTCCAAAACTCTATTTCTTATTGTATTGTGATTTAGATCTACGAAAAATATGGTTTTAGACTCATATTTACTAATAGTAATTAGAGCTTACCTTGCTCCAATACAACTAAATAAGCATTTTGGGCTTTTTCCATTAATGACAACACTATCACAATTACATAGATATCCATTGTTGCCAAGTTTTTTCCTATGGACTTGCACAAAATTAGGAGAAGGCAAGAGTAGAAAAAGGCTATAATTGCAAGGAATAACATAGGAGAATAGACTTGATGCGTGAATATAGTTGTAATCTAGAAGGTTTTTTATATTTAACCAAAATATGTTCCGGTGTAAAAAAATAGGTTATGATTGTATAAAATAGGAATAAAAAATAGAGTCAACTTGTAAATTTAGAACATAGCACCTCATCAAGCTCATCTCCTATGTATTCACATATGCAGTAGATGGTCCAAGTAACAACCACCACCTAAGAACAACAAGGCACCTATAAATCTTAATAATAAATAGAAAATCTGTATAACAATGCATTCCAATTTCCAACACCCAACATTAGCATGAGTATTAGACAAGGCATGTGAAATACTATGAACAACACCACCTATCCACAGAAACATTTGTAGTTAAGGCACATGTATAGAAATAAAAAATTAGCAATAAATAAGCCTATTACAATTTGCTATGCAACTATGAGATACTCGCCATATTTCATGGAATAATTTTATCAATAGGGTATTTTGGCCTTTTTTTTCTAACTTTCTTATTGGTTGTTGGAATTTTCTCACTATGTCCATGCCTATTAATGCATTCATCAGAAATCATTTTGGTAATGTTTATTGTTTTCCATGCTAATGTTTCTGGGATTATTTTATTAAAAGGCAATTTTGGCCTTTTCTTTGCAATTTTGTCATTGGTTATTGCCATTTTCCTCATGGTTTTATGTTTTTTTAATTAATTTAATTATTCTAATTAATTTAAGCAATTCCTAATGTTTTGTTGTTGTTGGAAATATTTCATAACTTTGTAATGTTCTTTGATATAGTCATTTCTTTGCACCAAATGTTTCTATTGACATCTGGTGTTTTAACAAGGACATTGTACATTTACTATAATTAGCACATTTTCATTTATTATGAATAGACTGAAGTGCAGGCATCATTAATGGCTTATGGTGTGAGGTTTTAATTCTGTCGAGCAAAGGGCTATTTGTGTTGTTTATTCATTTGCTTAGATTATATGCATTATGTACATTCATTAAAACATCCATGGTACATCAAAACTATCTTGAACAGATAGACATCTTTCAATGTCTATGACTGTTTCATGAACACACAATTAATTTGGATTGAAAAAATACAAAACCGTGATTGAATATCAAAAGCCAACGAGGAAATTGCAAAGATAGAGATTAACCCATAAAAACACTCATCAATAAGGAATAGAGATCAAACCATTGCAAAAATGTAAAAAAACAATTGAGAGGGCCAAATCTATGTTTATTGAGAGAGTTTATGTGTCTATCGTATTAGAAGTGAAAAACAAGGCATTTGTAAGTTTGTATATCTTTTATAGTGTCATTCATTTTTTTTTACATCTCTACATTTTATGGGTTAATGTCTATTGTTTGTTGTTCTCTGCATTTTATGGGTTAATATTTACTCTTCCCTATCTTTGAGTGCTTTTATGGGTCAATCTCTATTATTGAGACAAAGGCCTAACACCAT
Organism: Sequoia sempervirens; assembly: GCA_007258455.2. Lineage (NCBI taxonomy): Eukaryota > Viridiplantae > Streptophyta > Pinopsida > Cupressales > Cupressaceae > Sequoia > Sequoia sempervirens. The sequence continues at coordinate 9,998 of VDFB02261815.1, read as the reverse complement.
AATTCATTAATGTTGACTTCTCTCTCGACCATGATTAAGAATGGAACTAATCTTTTCTCTACATAGAGGCATGCCAAGTGAACTTCAATCTATTAAATGAAAATGAAAATTAGGTTTGCATAAGTGCAAAATATCTCTATATAAAATCATTTCATTAATTGGTAATGTTTACTTGGTATTGGAGATATCTCATGGCTTTGTAATGTTCTTTGATATAGTCATGTCTTGGCATCGAGTTTTTTTGTCAATGTATGGTGTTTTAACAAGGTCATTTATCATTTGCTACTCCTTGAATTTCATTTATTGTCAATGGACGAAAGTGAAATCACCATTAATGGATTTTGGTGTCAAGTTTTAAGACCTTCAAGAAAAGGATTATATGTGTTGTTTATTCATTCACACAGATTATTTGATGATGGTAAAATCTATCAAAAAAGGAGGCATTTGCAATTTCCTAAATCTTTTACACTATCTTTTTTGTTTTTTTTATTCATTTGCTCAAATTGTTTGATGATGTTGAAAGCTTTTTCTGTTGAGAGGGTTTGTATAGATATCGTGTTAGAAGCAAAAAACAATGCATTTGGAAGTTGCTATATCTTTTACACTGTCATTTCATATTTTTTTATGTCCCTCTAATGGGTTAACCTCTGTTGTTCCTTATCTTTAAATTTTTTTATGGGTTGATGTATGTTTTTTAGTTAAATAATTAACAACATAATTCATAAATGTTGAGTTCTCTGTTGACCACCATTAGCAATGCAAGTAATATTTTGTCTACCATGCATGCATGCCAATTGCACTTCAACCTATCAAATAAAAATTAGGTCTAGATAAGTGCAAAATCTGTCCTGGTGTAAAATCTGTAATATTTCATCAATACGCAATGTTTTTGTTAAGCACATATAGTTCTTTAATGAGATTACATTCATAATTTTTTTATCTTTTCTCTTTATTTCATTGATTAAGAATGGAAGTAGTCTTTTTTCTACACACATGCATGCCAACTATACTCCAATCTATTAAAGGAAAAAGAAAATAAGGTCTAAATAAGTGCAAAATATCTCGGTATAAAATCATTCCATCAATTGGTAATATTTTGTTGCTATTGGACATATTTCGTGGCTTTGTATATCTTTGTTGCTCCCTATCATTGACAACTTTTATGGGTTAATATTTGTTGGTCAGTTAAAGACTTAACACCATAATCCATTAATGTCGACTTCTCTATTAGCCATCACAAACAATTCACACATGCATGTCAATTGCACTTAAATCTATCAAATGAAAATTAGGTCTAAATAACTGCAAAATCTCTCAATGTAAAACTTGTGTCTATTGAGAGGATTTATAACTATCCTATTGGTATGCATACTATAACAAATATCTCTACATCATTTTAAAGCACTTGTGTTGTTTTAACCATGTTTAGCATCTCGAAAAGGTTTTTCCTAAATTGCTCGTGGTGGTTGTAACAATTACTGATGCAAACACTAATGTTTTTTGTGTGCTATTACATATTCATGCATTGATCAAGAATCATGCCACTAATGTTTATCCTATGGTTTGTGGCATTATTTTATTGAAAGGGAGTTTAGTCTTGTTTTTGCAATTTTCCCATTCAATCCAAATTAATTGTGTCCATGAAACAACAATAGTCATTAAAACATGTCTATCTTTTCAAGATATACCTAATGATTGATCATTTTTTGATCCATGGACATCATGCAATATATCTTCAAGAAATAAGACTTATGTTCAAGATGTCTATTTGAAACTATTAAAATGAATTGTGGTCTATTTTTTTCATTTTTCTCATTTCCTATTGATATTTTGATTCTGGCTTTGTATTTCCCCAATTGCAAATTATTCTTAGGAATAGTTAAGGCAAAAAATTAATCAATTCCTAATGTTTTTTTGGTATACACATGTATTCACTACAAGTTTTTATGTGAACACATGGCATTTTTTATAGTATTTCACGTGTCTTGTGTCTGTGAGAATATTTTTCATATATTTAGATCTAATTTTCATTTATTGTCATCAAATTCAAGTGTGGTTGCCATCAATGGGTTATGGTGCTAAGTTTTACAGCTATCACCCAAAGGATTCTTGTCTGTGGCATTGAAAGATGTCTATGTATTCAAGATATGCCTCATGTATCGTGTATGTCTTGATGCATGGACCTCATGTATATCTTGAACATATAAATTTTTTGTTGAAGATGTCTATTTTCATTGTTTAAATGGAATCTTAGCTCTCTTTTTTGCAATTTTCTCATTGACACCAGATATTTTGGCCATTGTTCTATATTTTCCAAATTGCAAATTATTGTTGAAATGAAGAAACAAAAAAAATTCATCTATTTCTAATGTCTTGTTGCTTTAGGCATATTTTCATTGTGAACATCTGTGGTGGGTAGGTCACATTGTTGATAGTAGCTAACATGCCCTATTGGAAATTGGAATGTATCTTTACATTGATTTTATTTACTATTAAGATTGATAGGTGCATTGATAATAGAAGCACTAGTTTACTGCTACAAGGCAATCAATAGATGTAGCTGGTAAACTCAAAAATCACTTTAACCAAGTAGGATTTGAGTGTTTGTGATTTTAGGTACCTAATTGAGATGGAGTTTTCCAATGCTTGAGCAAGCAACACCAATGGCTAGATCCATGTGAATGGGATAAATATGTCCCATATTATACAACACTATCATAACTATGAGTACAAAAGTAGCAACAATTGCCAAATGAGCTAACACATTGTCTCTTGTATCTAGATCATTACTCACCAACACCTAGGAAACATTAAAATAAAATTTGAAAGAATGTCTACTGCACTTCACATAGATTGCATCAACTTCATTAGATAACATGCAACAAGCATATGTCCATAACACATAATAAGTATGAAATGTATTCTAATCATAGACTATGATCCCAAATAAATCTGAATTGTAATCTAGTACTGAATCCATGCATTGGAAAATCCTAGAAAGCTTCATTAGATAAATTATGTTGGTGTAAATAAAGTCTTGTACCTAGTTAATTCATTACTAGGGGACTTATTTACACATGTTAAGTTTACTTAGGTCCTATGAAGGAATCTTTCTAGAAGGTGTTAGTTGTCATTAGTTGTTATCTTATCTTTTGACAACTACTATATGTGAACCTAGGTAAGTGTGATTAGTTGTATCATGTCATATGATTAAGACACTTGTCATAATCCTATGACATCTTGCATCTCACCTTGGCTATATAACCAAGGGGTCTCTCTCATTGTACACAACATCATATCATTGAATCATATTGATAATAATATAGTTTATTCTTGTCACATTCTATTCTCTCTTTTGTGCTTTCCATTTGGTCTCAAGGTCTTGGTAGCCATAGCCAATTATAACATGGTATCAGAGCTATATCTTAGCTCTAACATGGTATCAGAGTAGGTTGGGTGCCATTGGAGAGTCTTTTTTCTGAAGAGAGATACCAAATTTTGGGGTGTTCCATTTTGTGGCTCTTCATTGTAGGTTCATATCAGAGCTTGTTGGTGCAAATCTAAGCTCACCATTGTGTCTAGAAGGTTCAAGAAAGTCAAATTTTCCTTTTTTTTAATCCAAATCAAGCATACGAGGCCAAATCTATGAGGGTTTGAAATTGAAGATTGGTTGCCATATCTAGAAGGTAGCTACAATTTTGGAGCATTTTGGGTCAAATTTGACCCTGCCATCGTGTCCAAAAGAGCCAAAAACCCTAAAGATCAACTGCCAAATTTTTCAAATTGGAATAGTTGTCTAATGAGGCAAAAAAAAAATCCCAGAGAGCCATACAACCCCCCAGGTTTCCATAAATATAATCGGTACAATTTTTCGAAAAAAAATAATATTCTATTTCTTTAAATTTTTTCAGAAAAAATTTTTAAAAAAATATTTAAAGTTTGTTGGGAAAATTTATTTGAAATTTTTTAAATATCAAAAAAAAAATTAAAGTGTAGGGTACGCCTGCATAGACCTGCGCAAGGTACCTATGTCGGGAGAGTGCCTACAATAGCATACCTCACATGGCCACCACTGCCACCTTGCCATGTGGTGCAAGGGCAGAAGCCCTATCGTAGCCCCACTCCACTCGCCTACAAAATATCATCAGCGAATTCAAATTTGGCTGCCATTGTCAAAGATTCTAGGGTATATTCCACCGATGGAGGAGGAAGAATATTCCCTCAAAATATTTTGATCATTACCTAAAGATTCCAGTCATCGACATAAGATTTTGGATAAGGGGCACTTTTTCTCGTGATAGGTGCCAAGGCATCAAATTTAATCATGCAAACTTCTAACATCATCACCGTGTTAGCGATGATGTTAGCATCCTAAAAAAAATTTCCCCCCTCATGGATGAGATTTTCATTTTTAGAATCCAACTTCAGAAGGCCATATCTTGCTCATACGGCCTCCTTTTTTTGAGCAATTTTTTTTATTTGGGCTAATTTTTTGCGCTCTTCATAGTGGTGCAAGTATTTTTTGGTTTTGGTGTCTGGTTTTTCTAGAAATTGTAGATTATCATAGGTGTTGCTACTTCATCCTCATTTTGGGAACTTCGGGAGCTCATATCTTGCTCCTATGGTAATATTTTTGGGTGGAGTTTTTTTTTAAAGTGCATAATTATTCATGTACTTTTTAGTGGTATGATCATATTGATCTCATTTTGTACCAAAAATTATACTTGATTTTGTGGCCAAATTTGGCATTTACATGTACCAAGATCAAAGACCACTTCACTATTTTTGGCAAGTGGCCACTTTAAATGCACTAAATATAAAGTGCCAAATCAAATATTGGTTGGGGGTTTCATAATTGAGTGATTTGGGGGGGTAATAATGCAATGGTTGGTTTCATTATTTTGCTTGGTTTGTGTTCTTGCAATGGGGAAATCTCAAATTAAAATTCTAACTCCACATAACTATGCTACATGGAGAAAATTAGTATGGCACTATCTCATGGGAAAAGGTCTAATATGCTATCTAAAGGAAACCATTTCTCAACCTACTGATGCTTTAGAATTGGCAAGATAGGATATTAATCATGAAAAAACACTTGGATGCATATGTTCATTAGTCTCATTTGATTTACAATTTCACATTGAATCATGCAATACACCTAAAGAGGCATGGGAGATTTTTGAAAATTTGTATGGTAAAACAAATAAGATTAGGGACTATTAGATTGATAATGATTTGATGAATCTTGATCCAAAATGTTTTGACCACATTCAAGACTACATCTCCAAAATCAAGCAACTAAGAACACAGCTAAAAGAATGCAACATTGTAAAACAAGATTTACAGTTCATTTTGAGTGTGTTATCCAAGCTTGGTCCTGAGTATTCAATATTTGTTTCTAGCTTTCATACCCATTTACTTTCTATGGGAGCATCATATGTTGATCTTAAGTTTGATGACTTTGCAAATCTCCTAATCCAAGAGGAAGCTAAGTTAATGAACATGGGTCTAATCAAGTCTTCCAAGTCACATGCATTGGTGGCAAATGAGTCTAAGGTACAGAAAGAATCAAGGAATCTTGCTAAGAAGAAAAAGAAAAAAAAGAACAAGCCACATAAAGAATCAAAATCCTCATCCTCAAAAGGAGAATCATCAAAGAAGGAGAGGCCTTTTTGTGCATATTTAAAGAAGGATGGGCATGAAGAAAACTATTGTTATAAGAAGGATATTGATGAGTTAAAAATCTTCTAAAAAAGAATCACATTGATTTTCCTTCTAGAATGTCTGAATCTTCTTCTCCTTCTACTTCAAAACAGTCTAAAAAGGGAAAAAGGTCATGCTAATTTAGCATCTACATCAGGAAATAAAGTACAAGATCTCTATGCTCTTTCAAGTCCAAGATCAAGGAGATGGCTTCTAGATTCAGGAGCATCTCATTATATGGCATCTTCACAGTCTATATTCTCTTCATTTCAGCCTTGTACTATTTCTCCTATCTTTATGGGAAACAATACATACATGAGAGTAATTGGAAAGGGATCTATTAGTTTTGGGGACAACACTTTTAAGGATGTTTTGTGTGTTTCCTCATTTGACAAACAATCTTCTTTCCATATATCAAATTACGCATGGTAGAGATGGGAGAACTATGGAGTTCACACTTGATTCAATCATCATTCAATACTTGGAGAGTCGAAAGATCATTACTACTGGGGTGGTTGATCATTCATCTTGTTTGTATACCTTTGCAGATTTTGCTTTTAATGATGACATTGTTCCTTCAACTGTTGATCAGAACCATGATTCAAAGGAGACATTTGGCTTCTTGAACTTGGGAGTTCTCACATCAGATCCAGTACTTGATTCATGCATTCCATCTCCTACATCTACTGTTGCATTTGATGATACTTTTGATTCCATAGTTTTGGTTCCTTGTGATTCAGTGCAACAAGACATACATTATCTTCCAGATAAGGCTACTTTGGATGAATTCTTGATAGGTATTTTAAAATTGCTTATGGAGTCTCATCTTGTAGATTTGGGGGACATCATCGATAGCATTCATCTTCTCTTTGATGGAGAAGAGCCCTCTTCAATTGTTGTGAGGGAACACCTTGACCCTCTTGTTCATTCTCTACATGATCATTGTTTTCAGTTTGGCGTGAGTGTGGATACTTTTGGATAGCATTTGGAGGAGGCTTCTTTGTCTTCAAAAGGGATTTCTTTGTCTTTGGATCATGTTTTACATTCATCTCTACTAGATTCTAGACTGTCCTCTTCAACAGTGTGGCCTAGAATGCCTGTTTGGAGTGTGTCATATTTCGGCATCAACATGGAGACACTTGAAAATGCTTCAGAGACATCATACACCATCATGTCATACATCATTCATCTTCCTAACATCTTACATACATCCTTGGTTTTGTTTCTTCCTAAGGGGAGGAACATTGTTCGACGAGATTGGATCATCTTTAGCATTTAATGTCAAGCTTCTACCATCATTGCAAGAGACTCAGCATTGAGGGAGGATTGTGTTGTCTCTCTTCTACTTCTCTCTTATGGGGGGTATTTTTCCTCACACGGGGTTTTGTCCTTCTCATTCTTCATTGAGAGCATTCCTTTTTTGTATTTCATCTCTCTTTTGGGGAGGATTTTTTCCCCATTAGGTTTTCTCTTTTTCTCCATTTGTGAGAGATTGCATTGCATATGTACATGGGCACCTAACATGGCCTAGTAGCCGAGACCCATCATTACATCTTTGTGTCATTTGCATAATAATTTGCTACTCCCTAAGTTGCACTTAAGGGGGGTGTTGGTATAAATAAAGTCTTGTACATAGTTAATTCATTACTAGGGGACTTATTTACACATGTTAAGTTTACTTAGGTCCCAGGAAGGAATCTTTCTAGAAGGTGTTAGTTGTCATTAGTTGTTATCTTATATTTTGACAACTATTACATGTGAACCTAGGTAAGTGTGATTAGTTGTCTCATGTCATATGATTAAGACACTTGTCATAATCCTATGACATCTTGCATCTCACCTTGGCTATATAACCAAGGGGTCTCTCTCATTGTACACAACATCATATCATTGAATCATATTGATAAGAATATCGTTTATTCTTTTCACATTCTATTCTCTCTCTTTTGTGCTTTCCATTTGGTCTCAAGGTCTTGGCAGCCATAGCCAATTCTAACATGGTATCAGAGCTATATCTCAACTCCAATAGATTATAGGCTTGTAATACTATATCCATAATCTTCTAAAAAGCATAAGAAGAGTGAATGAGAAAAAATTGGAAAAAGATATTGCATTGTTCATTTTAGCTTTAATCTTAACCTCCATACTTCATATGATTCGAGAAACATTTAAAAATTAATATATAACATAAAATAATAAAAATGTTACTCACATGTTAGTTGAACTTTTCAATGCTTATTTCTACTTCATCATTAGTGGACATTGTCCCAGATGCAAATCCTTGTGCAATTCCAATTTCCCTATTTGTGATCAACTACAAAATTGGTTCAAATATAAGGTTACAAACATATGCTATAATGCATTAAATAGAAGTGTTAACCCTGGAAAAGCAAATGACATTGTGATTTACTTGGAGGACAATTTATCAACTTAGTCAACCATATAGAGAATATAATAGTTAGGCTTTTTATCAATATATTGAACTATCAATTTTCTTTTTATCCTAAAATTAAGAAATTCTAAATCCATATAAAGTTGTAATTTATTATTGAAAAAATTTGAAAATCAATTCTAACATTCACATTTAATATTCTACCCATGATAATTGTATAATTATTTAGATGTATCTATATACATCCATTGCCACTTAAATAGACAAAGTTGACATATGCATACATGTATTTTTGAATTAGTCTACACTAATCTCTATCAGTTTATGATTCTCCTTTTCAATTTTAAAATATTTTAACTTATTTTCATTTGATGGATTTATCCATGATCTAATTTACATATATATAGTAGGACCAAGGCAGATTAAAGATATATATTTTTTCCATATACATTTCACTACACCATAGTTGAACTATTACAATATTGATTCTTTGTATAGAACAAATTGAGACCTATCAGTTATGTATCAATGAATATGCCCTATAACTATAAATGGAAAATGGAAAAGGCTAAATAATTAAACATTTAATTAAGTTATGGACTTTAGATGAAAGGGATATGTCCTAGACTAATTAGGAATAGTTGATGCATTTAGCTATAGATGATGAAGTTGATCAATTGCAGATTAAGTGATGAATAGTCCTAGGCAATATTTTAGTTCTCTATATTTTCTAATTATTTGATATAGTGCAACCAAGTGGTTTTGTGTGAAAGAAGAATTAAAATTCTAGATGGACTAAAATGAAGCTTAAGTGGCAAATTGTTCCAATTGCTTAGCAATTATGATGTAATTGATGCTCCCTCAAGAGAATTATTGAGTGAAATGGAACCTAATTGGTATTTTGAAAAGACACAAGAGAAAGTGACTTTAGATGATATGCATGCCATTAATATACAACTAAATAATTTATTAACGATTGATCATGTTGATTCATGTCACGAGGATGATTAGATTTGATTTGCATGAATGTACATCTAGGATGATGAAATCTCCCAAAGATGACAATGCAACTAAATGGCACATGATTATGGATAAATGGTGAGGTAAAAAATATAATAGATAAGTAAGAAATATTGTCATAGTGACTTCATGTGCAATTAGCGACCTTTATTTTGTTCTAGCACTTAGTGTTATGTACCATGATATAAGAGACCATGATGACTATGAGTCATGTGAACATAGAATGACACACTAATAGAATAGTGACCCAATAGACACATTTTCTTTAGAAAGAAAAAAAAACATAAACTAAAGATAAAATAAATTAGAATATGTAAAAGTGATGCATCATATATTGCAAAAAGAAATGTGTCACAGAATTTCAAAAACTTATGAAGGGAATGACATCGTAGCAAAAGCTAAGCTCGAAGCACATACAATTGATTTGAAAGTTTTGAAATGAAGCATTGTACATACTTTGTGTGGATGTAATTGTTAAAGCTATTAGAACAATCATTGTGCAAAAAATATTATGTTCTCTTCCTTTCATATCTCATGTCATAGAATCCATAAATGCATAAATTGGTTCAAAACATACCTTTTCACATTTTTGTAATAGTAGATCCATATCTTCAATGAAGGAAAGATGCCAAACAATAAACATTTGGAAAAGATCAATACAAAATCAAAGACCGTTGCAAAACACACTATGACATGTGTGGTTATAGAAAATATATATTATGCAGCAATTTTATCTAACTTTTGAAACTGCCTTCTATACAGTTTCTTTATTTCAGGGGCTGATACTGTTTAGTATTTGCTTCACGCAGGTATGCATAAATAATAGGTACATGCCTTCGCTATATATGCACATATATATACATACATACACACACACACACAC
>VDFB02261814.1:0-11539 GCA_007258455.2 Sequoia sempervirens | reverse complement strand
TAGTGGTGCAAGTATTTTTTGGTTTTGGTGTCTGGTTTTTCTAGAAATTGTAGATTATCATAGGTGTTGCTACTTCATCCTCATTTTGGGAACTTCGGGAGCTCATATCTTGCTCCTATGGTAATAGTTTTGGGTGGAGTTTTTTTTAAAGTGCATAATTATTCATGTACTTTTTAGTGGTATGATCAAATTCATCTCATTTTGTACCAAAAATTATACTTGATTCTGTGGCCAAATTTGGCATTTGCATGTACCAAGATCAAAGACCACTTTGCTATTTTTGGCAAGTGGCCAATGTAAATGCACTAAATATAAAGTGCCAAATCAAATATTGGTTGGGGGGTTTCATAATTGAGTGATTTGGGGGGGTAATATTGCAATGGTTGGTTGCATTATTTTGCTTGGTTTGTGTTCTTGCAATGGGGAAATCTCTAATTAAAATCCTAACTCCACATAACTATGCTACATGGAGAAAATTATTATGGCACTATCTCATGGGAAAAGGTCTAATATGCTATCTAAAGGAAACCATTTCTCAACCTACTAATGCTGTAGAATTGGCAAGATAGGAGATTAATCATGAAAAAACACTTGGATGCATATGCTCATTAGTCTCATTTGATTTACAATTTCACATTGAATCATGCAATACACCTAAAGAGGCATGGGAGACTTTTGAAAATTTGTATGGTAAAACAGATAAGATTAGGGACTATTAGATTGATAATGATTTGATGAATCTTGATCCAAAATGTTTTGACCACATTCAAGACTACATCTCCAAAATCAAGCAACTAAGAACACAGTTGAAAGAATGCAACATTGTAAAAGAGGATTTACAGTTGATTTTGAGTGTGTTATCCAAGCTTGGTCCTGAGTATTCAATATTTGTTTCTAGCTTTCATACCCATTGACTTTCTATGGGAGCATCATATGTTGATCCTAAGTTTGATGACTTTGCAAATCTCCTAATCCAAGAGGAAGCTAAGTTAATGAACATGGGTCTAATCAAGTCTTCCAAGTCACATGCATTGGTGGCAAATGAGTCTAAGGTACAGAAAGAATCAAGGAATCTTGCTAAGAAGCAAAAGAAAAAAAGAACAAGCCACATAAAGAATCAAAATCCTCATCCTCAAAAGGAGAATCATCAAAGAAGGAGAGGCCTTTTTGTGCATATTTAAAGAAGGATGGGCATGAAGAAAACTATTGTTATAAGAAGGATATTGATGAGTTAAAAATCTTCTAAAAAAGAATCACATTGATTTTCCTTCTAGAATGTCTGAATCTTCTTCTCCTTCTACTTCAAAACAGTCTAAAAAGGGAAAAAGGTCATGCTAATTTAGCATCTACATCAGGAAATAAAGTACAAGATCTCTATGCTCTTTCAAGTCCAAGATCAAGGAGATGGCTTCTAGATTCAGGAGCATCTCATTATATGGCATCTTCACAGTCTATATTCTCTTCATTTCAGCCTTGTACTATTTCTCCTATCTTTATGGGAAACAATACATACATGAGAGTAATTGGAAAGGGATCTATTAGTTTTGGGGACAACACTTTTAAGGATGTTTTGTGTGTTTCCTCATTTGACAAAAAATCTTCTTTCCATATATCAAATTACAAATGGTAGAGATGGGAGAACTATGGAGTTCACACTTGATTCAATCATCATTCAATACGTGGAGAGTTGCAAGATCATTGCTACTGGGGTGGTTGATCATTCATCTTGTTTGTATACCTTTGCAAATTTTGCTTTTAATGATGACATTGTTCCTTCAACTGTTGATCAGAACCATGATTCAAAGGAGACATTTGGCTTCTTGAACTTGGGAGTTCTCACATTAGATCCAATACTTGAGTCATGCATTCCATCTCCTACATCTACTGTTGCATTTGATGATACTTTTGATTCCATAGTTTTGGTTCCTTGTGATTCAGTGCAACAGGGCATACATTATCTTCCAGATAAGGCTACTTTGGATGACTTCTTGATAGGTATTTTAAAATTGCTTATGGAGTCTCATCTTGCAGATTTGGGGGACATCATTGATAGCATTCATCTTCTCTTTGATGGAGAAGAGCCCTCTTCAATTGTTGTGAGGGAACACCTTGACCCTCTTGTTCATTCTCTACATGATAATTCTTTTCAGTTTGGCGTGAGTGTGGATACTTTTGGATAGCATTTGGAGGAGGCTTCTTTGTCTTCAGAGGGGATTTCTTTGTCTTTGGATCATGTTTTACATTCATCTCTACTAGATTCTAGACTGTCCTCTTCAACAGTGTGGCCTAGAACGCTTGTTTGAAGTGTGTCATATTTTGGCATCAACATGGAGACACTTGAGAATGCTTCAGAGACATCATACACCATCATGTCATACATCATTCATCTTCCTAACATCTTACATACATCCTTGGTTTTGTTTCTTCCTAAGGGGAGGAACATTGTTTGACGAGATTGGATCATCTTTAGCATTTAATGTCAAGCTTCTACCATCATTAGCATTGAGGGAGGATTGTGTTGTCTCTCTTCTACTTCTCTCTTATGGGGGGTATTTTTCCTCACACGGGGTTTTGTCCTTCTCATTCTTCATTGAGAGCATTCCTTTTTTGTATTTCATCTCTCTTTTGGGGAGGAGTTTTTCCCCACTGGGTTTTCTCCTTTTCTCCATTTGTGAGAGATTGCATTGCATATGTACATGGGTACCTAACATGGCCTAGTAGCCAAGACCCATCATTACATCTTTGCGTCATTTGCATAATAATCTGCTACTCCCTAAGTTGCACTTAATGGGAGTGTTGGTGTAAATAAAGTCTTGTACCTAGTTAATTCATTACTAGGGGACTTATTTACACATGTTAAGTTTACTTAGGTCCCAGGAAGGAATCTTTCTAGAAGGTGTTAGTTGTCATTAGTTGTTATCTTATATTTTGACAACTATTACATGTGAACCTAGGTAAGTGTGATTAGTTGTCTCATGTCATATGATTAAGACATTTGTCATAATCCTATGACATCTTGCATCTCACCTTGGCTATATAACCAAGAGGTCTCTCTCATTGTACACAACATCATATCATTGAATCATATTGATAAGAATATCATTTATTCTTTTCACATTATATTCTCTCTCTTTTGTGCTTTCCATTTGGTCTCAAGGTCTTGGCAGCCATAGCCAATTCTAACATGGTATCAAAGCTATATCTCAACTCTAATAGATTATAGGCTTGTAATACTATATCCATAATCTTCTAAAAAGCATAAGAAGAGTGAATGAGAAAAAATTGGAAAAAGATATTGCATTGTTCATTTTAGCTTTAATCTTAACCTCCATACTTCATATGATTCGAGAAACATTTAAAAATTAATATATAACATAAAATAATAAAAATGTTACTCACATGTTAGTTGAACTTTTCAATGCTTGTTTCTACTTCATCATTAGTGGACATTGTCCTAGATGCAAATCCTTGTGCAATTCCAGTTTCCCTATTTGTGATCAACTACAAAATTGGTTCAAAGATAAGGTTACAAACATATGCTATAATGCATTAAATAGAAGTGTTAACCCTAGAAAAGCAAATGGAATTGTGATTTACTTGGAGGACAATTTATCAACTTAGTCAACCATATAGAGAATATAATAGTTAGGCTTTTTATCAATATATTGAACTGTCAATATTTTTTTTTATCCTAAAATTAAGAAATTCTAAAGCCATATAAAGTTGTAATTTATTATTGAAAAAAATTGAAAATCAATTCTAACATTCACATTTAAATATTCTACCCATGATAATTGTATAATTATTTAGATGTATCTATATACATCCATTGCCACTTAAATAGACAAAGTTGACATATGCATACATGTATTTTTGAATTAGTCTACACTAATCTCTATCAGTTTATGATTCTCCTTTTCAATTTTAAAATATTTTAACTTATTTCCATTTGATGGATTTATCCATGATTTAATTTACATATATATAGTAGGACCAAGGCAGATTAAAGATATATATTTTTTCCATATACATTTCACTACGCCATAGTTGAACTATTACAATATTGATTCTTTGTATAGAACAAATTGAGACCAATCAGTTATTTATCAATGAATATGCCCTATAACTATAAATGTAAAATGGAAAAGGCTAAATAATTAAACATTTAATAAGTTATGGACTTTAGATGAAAGGGATATGTCCTAGACTAATTAGGACTAGTTGATGCATTTAGCTATAGATGATGAAGTTGATCGATTGCAGATTAAGTGATGAATAGTCCTAGGCAATATTTTAGTTCTCTATATTTTCTTCCTATTTGATATAGTGCAACTAAGTGGTGTTGTGTGAAAGAAGAATTAAAATTTTAGATGGACTAAAATGAAGCTTAAGTGGCAAATTGTGCCAATTGCTTAGCAATTGTGATGTAATTAATGCCCCCTCAAGAGAATTATTGAGTGAAATGGAACCTAATTGGTATTTTGAAAAGACACAAGAGAAAGTGACTTTAGATGATATGCATGCCATTAATATACAACTAAATAATTTAGTAACGATTGATCATGTTGATTCATGTCACGAGGATGATTAGATTTGATTTGCATGAATGTACATCTAGGATGATGAAATCTCCCAAAGATGACAATGCAACTAAATGGCACGTGATTATGGATAAATGGTGAGGTAAAAAATAGAATAGATAAGTAAGAAATATTGTCATAGTGACTTCATGTGCAAGTAGCGACCTTTATTTTGTTCTATCACTTAGTGTTATGTACCATGATATAAGAGACCATGATGACTATGAGTCATGTGAACATAGAATGACACACTAATAGAATAGTGACCCAATAGACACATTGTCTTTAGAAAGAAAAAAAACATAAACCAAAGATAAAATAAATTAGAATATGTAAAAGTGATGCATCATATATTGCAAAAAGAAATGTGTCGCAGAATTTCAAAAACTTATGAAGGGAATGACATCATAGGAAAAGCTAAGCTCAAAGCACATACAATTGATTTGAAAGTTTTGAAATGAAGCATTGTACATACTTTGTGTGGATGTAATTGTTAAAGCTATTAGAACAATCATTGTGCAAAAAATATTATGTTCTCTTCCTTTCAGATCTCATGTCATAGAATCCATAAATGCATAAATTGGTTCAAAACATAACTTTTCACATTTTTGTAATAGTAGATCCATGTCTTCAATGAAGGAAAGATGCCAAACAATAAACATTTGGAAAAGATCGATACAAAATCAAAGACCATTGCAAAACACACTATGACATGTGTGGTTATAGAAAATATATATTATGCAGCAATTTTATCTAACTTCTAAAACTGCCTTCTATACAACTTCTTTATTTCAGGGGTTGATACTATTTAGTATTTGCTTCACGCAAGTATGCATAAATAATAGGTACATGCCTTTGCTATATATGCACATATATATACATACACACACACAGACACATATATACACACACACATATATATACATACATATATATAAAAATACATATATATGCATACATATACATATATATATACATACATACATATATATAAAAACACATACATATATATACATACGTATAGATATATATACATACACACATATATGCATACACATATACATACATATATATACACACACACATATATGAATACACATATACATATATATATACACATACACATAAATTTATATACATACATACATATATGTACACACATATATATGTATGTATATATACTTATACATATATATACATATATATGTATGCATATATACATTCATATATATGCATATATATATATATACATACATATATATATGTATATATATATGTATTTATACACACATATGTGTGTATGTATACATGTATATATATGCATATATATATGCCTATACATACATATATACATAGTATATTAGCCAATATAGACATGAACCTGTGATTTTGTTTTAAAATAGATTGAAGTGCAATTGGCATCCATGCATGGTAGAGGAAACATTAATTGTATTGTTAATGGTGGCTAACACAGAAGTTGACATTAATGAATTATGATGTTAATTCTTTAACTGAACAACATAAATTAACCCATAAAAGCACTGAATGATAGGGAACAATAGATATAAGAACTTACAAAATTCTCCTTTTTTGGTTCCAACACAATAGCTATAAACCCTCTCAAGACACACGTATTTTACCCTGATTCAATGTTCTAAGCAAATGAATAAACAACACAAATAATCCTTTGCTTGACAACATAAAACTTAACACCATAATCCATTAACAACGACTGCACTTGAATCTCTCTCTCTCTCTCTCTCTATATATATATATATATAAACACATACATATATATACACACATATATATACATACATACATATATATGTACATATAGATATATACATACATATATATGCATACATACATATATATACACACATATATAATGGACTCAAAAATCAACACCATAATCCATTAATGCAACCGTGACTTGAATCTATCCGACAATGAAAATCAGATCCAAATAAAACGAAATGCTAATGCCTCTTAATATGAAATAAGTGGTATCAAAGCATGATCTTGGCACCATAGAGGCAAGGTTTTTTCAATTTTGGAGGCTTATCCTTTGGGAAGAGCATATCTTCAAATTTTGGCTAATTTTTTCTAATTTTTAAAGGGTTTTTGAACATATTGAAGAAGCTACAGTTCAGATTTCATAAGAATTGGAGCAGAACTAAGTGAATTATTGCAGAATTAGGGTTTCTACACTATTTTTTTGGAATCTACATATCTCACACATCTTGTTGAATTAAAGTATGATTTTGATTGGGTTTTTGAAGACATACCAAAGGAGATTACAGTAATAATTTTAGAGAATTTAAGTTTCATTTGTGTGATTTATTTCAACATTAGTGGTTTCCATCATGATGGGGCCTACAACAAGGGGTAAAAAGAATGTTGTCACTCTGGGGAAGACTCCTAATAAGGATGGTGAAACAATCGAGGATGTTACTCATAATGAGGAAATCAATAAGGTCAAGGAATAAATTTCCTCAATGAAGATGGATATGTGTGACCTAAGAGGAGATATATCGTATTACACGAACATGCTGGGTTAATCTTTAAGGACTAAAACCAAGAAAGGAGGTCTCATACCTACAAGAACTAAAGAAGAAACAAAATGAAGAAGGAGAAGAAGAAGAAAGAATCAAAAAGAAGAAGCTGAACAACAACAACAACAAGAAGAAACAAAATGAAGAAGAACAAGAAGAAGCTAAGAAGAAGAAGAAGAAGAAGAAGAAGAAGAAGAAACAAATGAAGAAGAAGAAGAAGAAGCAGAAGAAGAAGTAGAAGAAACAAATGAAGAAGAAGAAGAAGAAGAAGAAGAAGAAGAAGAAGAAGAAGAAGCAGAAGAAGAACACGAACAAGAACAAGAAGCAAAAGAAGAAGAAGAAGAAGAAGAAGAGGCATATGGAGAAGTAGAAGAAGCAACAATAGAAAAAGACCAACCAAAAGAAGAAGAAGCAGAAAAGACAAAGAAGAAGAAGAAGACGAAGAAGATACAAAAGAAAAAGAAAAAGACAATGAAGAAGAAGTGAAAGAAGAAGAAGTTCCTAATCAATCTATTCAACCAATGCAAGGGTACCATATATTATTCCTCACCTCTTACTCTATGACACATCAAAAGGTTCAAGTAAAGGAAGAACACATTCATCGCCATCAAGAGCTTGATGTAAAGGGAAGACACATCTTGGAGCTAAAGTTAATTTTCCAGACATGCATGAAGAAGCTGGTGACATCAACAATTCCAAGTTACCTCACTACAAGGAAATATTTTCTAATTGAAGATGCTACATGGGAGGATGAGGAGTTCATTCAAAGGAATCCAAACTTGATTAGCATTGAGGACAATGCTTCTTTGAAGAAGGGGGGCATGCTACGCCCTTAATATTATTGTACATCGGGTTATGAATAGTCAGCTTGTGGCTATCTTAACTCTCTATTAAGCCATATTATCATTAGTATATTATTATTTAGTTGTTTAGGTCGGCCTAAGTCTTATATAGGTGTGTCTAAGTCGGCCTAGTGGGATATCCTTGGCATGTTAGGTATATATATAGGAGGTTGTGAGTCTTATTTCATCATCAAGTGTGAAGTGTGTTCCTCACTATAGATATTTGGAGGTTTGCCCCTCAAAGTGGCTTTGTTATTCTGCCATTATCAAGCATTTGCAAAGATATTCTTTCATATCATATTCTTCTATTGTGCAAGTTATTTCATAACACAAAATGTAGTCGTACACATAAGAACCTTTTGTTTGATAGCCATAAAACTTAAAACCATAATCCATTAATGATGACTGCACTTAATCTATTTACAATAAGTGAAAATTAGATCCAAATAAAAGCAAAATGTGGTACAAAACCAGGAACAAAATATCAACTACCAATGACAAAATTATAAAAAAATAGGACAATATTCATTTTTAACAGTTCCAAATACATATCTTCAACAAAAGTATTATCTGTTCAAGATATCCATGATGTACATGCATCAAAACATCCATGATACATCAGATATATCTTGAATAGATAGACATCTTTCAATATCTATCACTGCTTCATGAACACACAATTAATTTGGATTGAAAAATAGAAAACCACGACCAAAATATCAAAAGCCAATCAGGAAATTACAAAAATATAGCTCAAATTCCATATTAATAATGAAGACGCTACAACAACATATCATTTACAATTGGGAAAATTCAAAGCCAAGAACAAAATATCAATTACGGATGAGGAAATTCTAAAAACTTCATTTTAACAATTCCAAATACACATTTTCAGTAGAAGTCTTATCAATTCAAGACATGCAAGATGTACATGCATCAAAACACCCACAATACATTAGACATATCTTGAATAGATAGACATCTTTCAATGTCTATCACTGTTTCATGAATGCACAATTCATTTCGATTGAAAAAATACAAAACCACAACCGAAATATCAAAAGCAAATGAGGAAATTGTAAAAATAGAGGTCAACCCATAAAAACACTCATCAATAAGGAACAACAAAGATTTAACCATTACAGAAATGTAAAAAACTATGAAATCACAATGTAAAAGATATAGGAACTTACAAATGCCTCCTCTTTCACTTACAATACCATACATATAAACCCTCTCAACACACAGATTTCACCCTCATCAAACAATTTGAGAAAATGAAGAAATTGCTCAATAGACTTAAAACTTCACACTGTAAGCCATTAATGATGCCTACACTTCAATTTATTTACAATAAATGAAAATGTGCTAATAGTAAATGCACAAAGTCCTCATTAAAATGCCACGTGTAAACAAAAACACTAGGTGTGAAGACACGACTCTATCAAAGAACATTACAAAGTCATGAAATATTTCTAATAGAACTATAGACATGCAAAATTAGCATCATGCATTCGATTAGGTCATATTCATCCATTCAACAAATAAATCAAGTTTATTTATCAATCTCCTAAAGTCATTAGTTTAAATTAAATAAATCAACTTGATCCTAACATCACCCTCCTTTTAATTAAATAAATCAATCCTTTTATTTAATTAAATCTGAAATCACCTTCTATCCCTTTTGATTTAAACAAATCCAAATATTCAAGTCAAAAGGTCAAAATCATCCTAATCATCATTAAGCTAATCTAATCCTAATTAGCCTAACCTAACCACCCATCACATCCTCTAGATAATCCCACTTGCACAAATAAATCAATTTATTGATTTATCAAAATCTTTATTTACTTTCAACTTGGCATAAAGGGAGAATATTCTCCAAGTTTGAATCTCCCCCCAATTTGGCATGTACATCCAACAAATCAATTAATAAGCTCTTACATGTCCCTTGCAAAGGTAAAACTAAGCATTAACTCTCAAATTCAAATTTGAAATTTCCCCCTCTTGGGCACATTTCCCAAATCTTGCACATCCTCAAACCTATCACAAGTTGACAAATGGCGTCTTTTCATTGGCTTGTTTTTTATCCCACATTGCTCTCTTATGATCACTCTTAGCATTTGAGAATCTACAAATAGAGGCTTCATCCTTCAACAAATCCTCCACAACTCCACAATCTCCACAAATCTACAACATCATGCAAGGTCATTCTCTTCAATGGAGAACTAATTTTTTCCACTCCACATCTTAGCATTCCATATCATATTCAAAGCAATTTCATCATTTGGCTTATCTAAAGGGGTTGGGAAAGGGCTATTTTCTACATCAAAATAGCACCAATCCCCCTATAAGATGCTGATTTGGTCACTTGAATAATGTTTCATTGGTTTAGTTTGCTTTCATGCTTTGTTTTTGTTATTCTTGTGTTCAAATGAATTTTATAGGGAATCTGAGGTTTGCTGGTTTTTAACTGACTAATAGTTAGTGGTGGTCATTGTTTGAATAATTTGCAGATTGAGGGTTTACATTTTGGCGCCCACCGTCTATTTACATCATGATTTTCACATTGTTTTTCTATTTGCATCTGACTATACTAGCAAGGCTTTTAGACAGAAAAATGCACGACATCTTGTGGGGTAGATCGTGGTTGGGTCATTGATTCCATCCTCTGTCATTTTGTTGAAATTATTTCATCATTTCTTATTTTTTGAGCTGTGATGATGACTGTGATTTGACCAAACTCCTGAGATAGCCTGCCAAGTAGCTCTCCAACGCAATAAAGTGAATCTGCACTGTTCACTACTTTTTTGAGCTTTACACGCCTCCCTGATTCAATGCGTTCCATGGGATAACTTTTTATTTAAGGCATTTGGTCAAACAGTTTGGGTGCTCTCTCTCTGCTCCATGGCGTTGGTTTTACATCTGTAGTTACATTATTTTTTAAATGTCCTGAATGACATGTATTCGTTGTTTTACTTTATTCCTGCTAATTGCATTTGCTTAAAAGTTTCTAAAGCCTTTTCAATGAATCTATTTTTGTGCATATCCTGCAATGTTTAGCATTCTTGCAAGAGACGACGTTCAACCTCAGGTGCCTTATGAGAAAAACATCTTAACAAGAAGAAGACTATGTTCTTGTCGAACCATGCGATGATGGAGTCTGCCAACTACGGGATAAATTTATGCGAGTGGCATCCACTATTGACCCTCCTAACATTAATTTTTCCAAGAAACAACGGGTGATTCTTCGTCATGGTGCTAGTAATGATGCTAACGCTGGTGGTTGTGATGGTGCTGAAGATGGTGCTTTGTCTTTTTTCTGCCTAACAGTTCACGTGCCTTGTCTGTATTTTCGCATTTTACATACATGTCTACTAGTTTTGAGGCAGCTAGTCTATCTTCCAAAGATCCTCTTCCTTAAGTACTTCATAGCTGCTAGTATGTGTTGGCTATAGCTTTCAACAGAAATTTTGGGAGCGACAGTTTCATGTAAGGTACTCCTTTAATGCGTTTCAAACAGCGAGCTGTCCAATGCGGATCTCTTCAAATCATGATA
>VDFB02261813.1:0-19885 GCA_007258455.2 Sequoia sempervirens | reverse complement strand
ACTTTTCTTCCTTCAGGAAAGGGCACAAAACTCCAAGTGTCATTCTTTTCTAATGATGCCATTTTTTCATTCATGGCTTCCAACCATGAGTTTGAATCAGGAATTTTGATTGCCTCTTTGATAGTCCTAGGCTCATTAGTGCTTGAAATTAAAGCATAGGCACAAGTAGAATTTAACATAGAGAACCCATACCTATTAGGTTTCTTTCTTTCACGTGTTGACCTCCTCACAGGTTGAGGCTGAGGTTGTTCTTCTTCTCCAGAACTCTCAGAACTACTTGAGCTCTCAGTTTCATGTACATTTTGAATTTTCAATTCCCCTTTATCTGGTGTCAGAGGAATTTCAACTACATCCTTTTTATTTTTTTATTTTTTCTTTGACTATAGATCCAAAGTAGAAGGCTTTAGCTTGTGAAAAATAACACTTATGTTGTACAAAACCTTCTCTGTATCAGGATTCCAAAGCTTGTATCCTTTTATGCCAACACTATAGCCAATAAAAATAAATTTAACAACCTTGTTCTCCAATTTAGATCTTTTTTCATTCGGTACATATGCATATGCCTCACAACCAAAGACACAAATGTATCTTAGAGAGGGCTTCTTTCTAGACCATGCTTCCAAAGGTGTTTTCTCAACAAGAGCATAATTTGGAGAATGATTAAATATTAAATAATGTTCATGGTGTTGCAACTGCCTCAGCCCAAAACTTCTCCTCCAAGCCAATCACTTTCTGACGCAGCCTTAGGTGCTCTTTCCATCAAGCATCGTTGAACCTTTCAGCAACTCTATTTTACTATGGAGTAGCAAGGTGTAGTTTTATATCTTTTAATTTACATGATCTTTACAATACCTTTCAAACTCCATTCGTAGAACAAAACTCACCGCCATTGTCAGTCCTTAAACATTTTATTTTTCTTCTAGTATGATTTTTCACAAGGCTTTTAAATTCCTTAAAATGACTGAATACTCTGATTTACTTTTCAAAAAATAAACAAACGCCCTTCTTGAATTATCATCAATGAATGATACATAATATCTTGATTTGGACAAAAGAGGAACATTTAGTAGACAAAACATGAGATATGTAATCAAAACCAGATTCATGAGAATGGAGTAAAATAGAAATTGTTGTTTACATATGCTCCCCAATGTTCACGAAATTCAAAATTCAAGGTTACGATTATCAAACCCTTCAACGGTTTATAGTTTTCCAAATTTTAAACTTTTTTTTCTCCAATGTGGCCAACATGATGCGAACATAGACTTTTACACTAGAAGTTTAACTTCCATGAAGTTTTACTATAACAGTTTTTTCACTCCTCTCCATGATAGCCTTTGTGACTTATAGAGACAACATTGCATTGTTTCATAGTGCCCGAACATACAAAGTACTGTCCCAAAGGCACCCCCAGCCAACACAAGTAGGCCTCTAGTCATTTTACAGCCATTTCCAAAAGTCTTGACTGCACTCCAACATCGTTCAACTTACTAACAAAAAGTAAATTTTGAGCTAGACCTAGTATATGCATTACATCATTGAATCCCTTCACTCTTCCATCAAGGAACTGAATTCTGACTCTTCCATGACCAACTATTTCCAGAGATGAATCACTTGCCAAACACACCCTTCCACCATCGTATTTTTCATACTTAGTGAACTAGTCTCTGTGATATTTCATGTGGAAAGATGCTCTAGAATCAATTAGCCATACATCATTTGATGCCTAAGTTTCCAAGGCTACAATGAAGGAATCTGCATCACTCCGAGAAGAATCATTGTCGGAAGAATTCTTCTTCTTCTTCTTTTTCTCCTCTTTGAAATCCTTTCAGACATGACTAGGCTACCCACAATTCCAACACTTCACCTTGGACTTCATGCCAGGAGAATTTGATCTCCCTTATAATTTTGATTTGGAATTCTTGTCCTTCTTCTTGCCTTTTTCTTTTGATCTGCCTCAAATAGCAAGAGCCTCCTTCGCCATCTCAGAAGATTTTCTTCTCATCTCTTCTGATAACAAAGAAGCAACAATGTCTTCGATCTTAAAAATGGATGTCGTACTCCCAATAGCCATCACCAAGTGATCCGAAGAATCTAGAAAAGAACATAACAATAGCATACATCGATTTTCTTCATCAGTCTTCACACCCACAGATGCTAACTGAGCAATCAACTTGTTGAAAGCATTCAAATGATCAGAAATAGATGCTCTTTCTTGCATTTTCAAAGAGTACAACTTCTTTCTCAAGAACAACTTATTCACCAAGGACTTTCCCTGATAAATAGCTCCCAGTCTTTTCCACAAAGAAGATGCAGTCTTTTCTTCATGAATGTTTAGAAGAACAAAGTCTGCCAAACAAATCCTTATCAACCCCTTTGATTTTCGATCTGTGAGGTTCCAATCCTCTTGCTTCATGCCTGTAGGTTTTGTTCCAGACACAACAAGCCAAAGATCACGATCAACCAATAGATCTTCTATTTTAAGTTTCCACAACTCAAAATTGTTGCCATTGAATTTCTCAATTTCAATCTTTCCTCATGTGATTGCCATCTTAATCTATAATTTAAATTACTAGACTTCTGCAAGACTTCCATTGAAAAAAATTGACACAAAAAACCCAACCTACCCACAAGGATAGCACAACTGGCCAGGCTCTGATACCACTTGAAAGGAAAGCTAAGGTGCAGAACAAACTCTCCTAATTCCAAAAATTAGAGAAGAATGTAGATATGACTTCAAATTTTGCAATTACAGTTCAATAAGATGCACATGAAAAGAATAAAAAAATTGACAAATAGACACATACACAATTGGACACCAGAATTTACGTGGGAAAACCCTTATGGGAGAAAAACCCACCACACCAAGTAAAGCTTCTTTGTATTACAGTAAACAAAGTTACATACAGAGATCAAACTTCACTTTCAAATGTCAATTTTATAGCAGCAACATTCCCTAATCAACCTTGTACAAAACATCATAGTTACAATGCTCTTCTACAATATACAATGAAATTCACACACTCAGAACAATCGTCTGCTCAATAGATCAGTCCTCTACTCAAAAATTGAACTGTTCTTCTTTCACAAACGGTCTGATCATTTCTCACAAGAGAACGGTCACAACAGTTCAATTGTCAACCGGTCCCCATTCTGCTTCTCTCATCGGTTCAGGACAAACCATGTAGGATAGTCATTTGGTCAAACACTTCTCAAATGTATCGCTTATTGGTGAGGCAATAGAATGTGTCTCATTAATACCAAACTATCCATTGACCATCGCACGCTCCAAATTTTTTTTACTGGTCTATCACTTAGACTTGACGAAGTTTCCCCAACCACAAGACCATCGACATGACCAATTCTATCAATGACAAACTGAGATATCTTACCAATAGTTTAGGTCTCCCCGATGTCCCAAAGAACACCAAGACCACATACATCAGAAAGAGTCACACCGACATTCATTAGGAGCAGGTCCATCGATAAGAGTAATACTATCGGCAACAGATTAGGAAGTCTCAATGACAAACCAAGTCACCCCAATCACATCATTGGCAAGAGTCTCCCTGATGATCTCCTTCAGCAAGACATCTACCATCAGAATGAGTTTGGAATCTCACTCCAAAAGTTAAAGTCACCCTAATACGTCCATTAACAAGAGTCTCCCCAACGATCTTCTTCAACAGTTCAAGTCACCCCAATGACTTCCATCAGCAAGACAAGTCCAAGGTCACACTGATATGATCTCTTCAAGACTTTAGAACATAACTGCTTATCGACAAGACATTCCAAGGGTCTCACCAATTCTTCTCTTTCAGGAGTTCCATGTCAATAAGCTTGAGGCACTTTTTCCAATAGTTTTCAGGTTCATAATTCATCATATGGTCTCAAACAAGTCCCTTGGGCTTGGTATGAGAAGATGATCAACTTATTTCTTTCTTCTAGTTTTACATGCTATCATTTTGATCTTAAAATTATACTCAGAGATATGGAGGGGATGTTTTGATTATTTTGTTATATGTGGATAGTTTTATATTCAAATGTATTTTCACTTCCATGATCTAGAGTGTCCAATGAGCATTGATGGAGTAATTTCATATGACTAATCTAGGTATTTTGCATTTATTCATTTGTCTTAAGTTTCTCTAAAATTTTGTTGGAATCTTCATTTTTTAGCAAAAGTATGCTCTCAATTTACTTCAAATATTTGGTATGATTAGTTGTAAGCCTCCCCCACACCTTTATTTCTACCAATTACAATGATCTAATAGTTAATGTTACTTTGTATTGATAATAGATTGGTATTCTTTAGTACTTGAAACATAGTCATCTTGATGTTTCCTTTACCGTTAGACTTGTCTCTCATTTATCTTAGGATACTCATGAGAGTCATTGGAAGATAGATAAACACATATTAAAAGGTATATGTAGGGAACATCTCATCTTGGAATACACTATGCATCAAAAGATTCTTAGATTGTGGGCTTCACCAACTGAAACTGGGCTAGAGATCTATTGATGATCAAAAGTCTACTTCTAGTTTTATCTTCCACTTTGGTTTTAGTACAATTGCATGGTATTTCAAGAAATAGATAGTTATTTTATTATCATTGACAACATATGTGTACTGAGGCATAGTTTTGAAAATCTAGGAGATTATTTGGTTGTAGAAATTAGTGATTGAGTTTAGTTGTCCTCTTGACCATCCTACTACTCGTTAGTGTAATAATCAAAGTGTCATTTACATTTCACACTTACATAGTGGAGAATTAGAAGACTAGACAAATAGATATTCACATTCACTCCATCAAGAATCTTATCTAGAATGAAGTTCTTAACTTGGATTGCTTACTTACTAAGGAGCAAGGTGTAGACATATTCATTAAGTCTTTGGAATCATCTTGTTATCTTCAATCACAATCAATGCTTGGGGTGAAGAGTGTTTTCCTTGGGGGAACTTCTCAAATCTTTCACTTTTTCATGTTCTCTCTTTTGGAGAGAAGTTTTTCCCAATGAGTTTTCTCCTTTTCTCCTTTTGTGAGAGATTGTTTATACATATGTACATTATTAGGCCTTGTTACCACTACCCATATTTGCATATATGCATTTTTTTGTTTCTCACTAATTTGCACTTAAGGAGGGATGTTGGTGTGAATGAGATCATTCCCTAACTAATTACTTTTTAGGACCTATGCACACCTAGGTTGTCAAGTTTACTTAGAGCACACTTAGCATAGTTATAGTTTTTTGTCTCATGATATATGATTATAACAATTGTCATAATCCTACGATGTGTAAGAAAATAGTGTTGTACACCTTGCAAAAGAAATAATTATTTTAATTATGTAAAAGAAATATTTATTTGTGGTGCATCTTTAGGAGACATGCTTAGTCACATTAAATATATATTTGAGTTCATCATTACCTCCTAAGGGGCTAGATGATAGTACTATTCAGAGTTAGCCACATTTATAGGATTGTAGATATGTATGATATTTTGTATATGGATGAAACACGTTTGTGTATACTTCACTGAGCTCTATGACGATTCTTTGTACTTTGATTGCGAGACATTGCACCATTTTTTATATGTGTGTGTTCTTGAGATGAGAATTATTTGAGGCCTATTTGTGATGTATGTGACTATGGATTATTATGTTTTATTTATGAGCTTTATGGATTTATGATGTATGTTATATTTTTTGGATGTATATATGTTATGTGATGATGAATGCATGTATGATGATTATGAGTTATGATTTTTGGATATGTGGATATATGGATATATTTTTTATGGTGTATGATTGATTATTGTGATTATTTTATAAGAAGGATGTGTGGATGGGGCAAGTTTACAACTTTTCTATGTCAAGGGTGTAGCCATGTTCTACAAATATTGTGATAATGGTGTGGGTTGGTGTAGGTTAGGGCTATGAATCTCTAATGAAATGTGTCATCATAAAAGAATGATGAGAGACATGGTGAGAGAGTAAAGGTTTGGTTGTGGCACAATGTGAGAGGAAAGTGATGGAGGTGGGAAATAAGGGTAATTGAATAGGGATGATAGGATGTGAGAATAGATTAGGATGGTTTTTCTATGATGGCATGTGCAGATAAATTTAAATTTGATATATAAATGGATTCTATGCATCAAGGTATAAGAACCAAGGTGATGAGGTATACATTGCATGGATTGATCCAACAAAAAAAAATCCCAACACCTACAAGTTTAAAAAGATAAGGATATACCTATACATGCAAGGTGATGGATGACCTTTGTGGGTCATGTGAGTGAATGACCATCAAGAATGAGGAGATCCTTACACACACAAGAAATATTAATGACATTTGCAGGTTATTTGAAGGAATGACCAAAATACATAATAGGATACCTACATGCAAGGTGGTTATAGCCTTGGTGGCTCATGTAAGGGAGTGACCAATCATGCATAAGGATTCCCCCCAACACAAACAAGATTATTTGAGGTCCTTGGTGGGTCATTAAGGTGACAAATAAAACAAAACATTCAAACAAAAGACCACATCCCCAACATGCACCAATTAAAGCATGTCATGATATAGATTTAAATCATGCTAGCTATGAGTAAGCATAACATGGGTGACAAAAAGATAAAAGAAAAAAAACAACTATCCATTAACATACAACTTTGGTAACTCTTGCCAAGATATAGTAGGTGATGGATATTTCTAAATTTGGGAAAGATATACCTATTAAGGCAATGTTGATAAGATATGGTAGGATTAAGAAAAAGGTGATAATGATTTTAGACTATCAAGATTGTTCTAAATTTTCTATTATAGTGTTTGTGATCTTTAAAATTTTGGTTTTGTAGGTCTTAGGTGTAGCTTGGGTTGTGTCAAAGATCAAGTATTAGGGGTAGAATTTAAAGCTCAAGTTGTGGGATATTTGCATAAAATCTTAGGGAATGGAATGAAAGCTTAGGATGTCGGATAGGTAGTTTCAAAAAAGAAGTAAGTTAATAGTGTAGTGGTCCAAAATGAGGTGATGTGGTGATAGAGAAGGATAGGAAGGTCGTGCCTCAAAGGGGAACATACACATGATCAATTTTATAATTAATATCAACAAAAAGAGGGGAGGTAGCCCTAGTTAATGCAAAACCAAGTAAAAGAAGATGAAGTGAAAATGAAATAGAAATGGATATGTAAATGGGGGCATGCATAAGGATGTGAATGTTATGGGGTGTTGTTAGGTGAGAAATTTGATAAAGGGGATTTGGGTGAGGCAGTGTTAATGTAGAGGAAATAGAGGATGAAAATGAAATCACAATAATAGATGGGAGTATACTTGGGAAAATTATTGGGGTGGGTGGGGTAAAGAGATATTGGGGCTGCAAGGATGTGATGAGTGATGCATTCTCTTAGGAAAGGGTCATTTCATACCATATATGATGTTTTTTTGTCAAATTTTCATTAGGGTACTTGTCCAAGGTGCTATAAGAATTGGTTTTCACCATTGAACAATTTTTTTTCTCTTCACTATTTTTAAAAAAATGATATATATTTTATTTTATCTAGCTTCAAAAGGGTTTTGTGCAAGACTTAGGCATAGAAGAACTTAACATGTATGATATTCATGGGCTTGTTTACCTTTTGGCCCTCTGGTTTGGAAATCTTGTATGCTTTTGATCTAAATTTTGAGATGATGATATATGGGGCCAACTAGTTTTGTCTAAACCTATTGTTCTCTCTTTCCTGAGTAGTATTATTCAAATTCTCCTTGAGAACAAGATCACATACCATAAATTCTCGAGTATAGATACATTTGTTGTAACTATGACATAAGTACTTTTGGTAAGCCTTGAAGTGATTAAGAGTACTAAGAAAGTGGTCATCAAGGAGTTCGAGCTCATGTAGGCATGCCACTCTATAGTCCTCTTTAGAAATGAGGTGATGCAAGGAAAGTCATAGTAATGGTAGCTAAATCTCTTGCTTTGATACCATAAATGAGGGAGTAGGGTACACAACCATTGGGAGTGTACTAGATACTAGTTTGGCAAGCCCAAAGGGAAGGGTTTAATTGAAGGTTCGAGTCACAACGTAAATCATTGAATTTTTTCTTAAGTATTTTAACAATGATTTCATTAGATTTTTTCACTTGGTCATTACCTTATGGGTAGTAGGAGGTGGTTAACTTATGATTAATATGGAATTAATCATATAGGGTTTGTGCTTTATGGTTTTTGAAGGATTTTCATTATCAATGATAATAGAGTAAGGGATGCAAAAATAGGAGATGAGGTGGTTGAGGATGAATTTGGCTATTTGATTTTTTGTGGTGAAGGTGAGTGAAATGTTTTCACCCACTTGGTAAAGTACTTTGTGGTGGTGATGAATTTATGACCATTGGATTTCATGTTGTTGATCTTTCGAATAAGATTGAGTCACCATGTAGAAAAGGGCCATGGAGTGGTAATAGGCTGCAGAACTTGTGCTAGAAATGTATTAGATCTCCATACTTATGGAGAGCTAGATATTTTATTGATGTACCAACTAGAATTAGATTTTATGGTGGGCCTGTAGTATCCTATCTAAAGGAGCTCCTTGACTAGAATAATGCCATTATTATGAGAATAATAAATAACATTATGATTTTTATGAGGTGCTACGTTAGCCTCATCTATGTTGAGACATCTTAGTAAGGTACCATCATAGCCCCTAATAGGTTCAGATAATAGCTTATTTTCTATTTTTTTAATATATATTTTGATATAATTTTAGATACACTTTCTAGGCAATGCTCCTACATTATACTATCCTTTCATATCCATTATACATACTTGAACCTAAAATGCAATGATGGAGTTATGGTTATAATATATTAGTATTATATGGTTTATATAAAGATATGTATGGAATGTTGATGGAATGCTATGATTTAATTATGATAGTTATCCTTGTGTACATGTTTTGTGAAATTAACTTGTTTACAGTTAAAGAGGAACCATGACGCACAACAGTTGCGAGATGAACCCATAGCGAAAGGAACGACTAGACACCGGAATAGAGGAGCTCCAAGTTAAGTTGAATGTGATGATTGTTGATTAAAGGAACTTGATGAAGGTTGAACATGGGATTATTATAACCAGTTAATAAACACTGAAGAAGAGGTCTCCTTCACTTATAGGATTTTGACAAATGATTTTATGTTTACATGCAATTATGTTTTGATAGAGTTTTACTCTTATTAGGATTCCTTTTCCTTTTCAGTTATAGGTTGAATAAATTAGTCTTAACTCTACGCTCTAAATATGTGGGACTGGAGTTAATGATTTCGGTTAAGTAGTTGTTTTGGATAAGTTTCCCTCAAGCTTGTATATAGTTGTTGGTTGAATCCGTAGGATAGTTAGTTGGTTTTTTTAGTTTTATGTTATCATTTACTTTCAGTTCTTAAGACATGAAATATTAAGGATGATTGAATACAATATGTGAAAGATCTTGTGTAATCTTCATGAATATGCAATGAATGGAGTTTAATATATGGGATGTGTAGAATCTGATTAATTAGATTTGGGTTTAGTTAAAGTGAGAACAACCACTTGAGCAGGCTACTCAAGGTACTATTCCTCACTTCATTTTCCAAATATTTATTTTTGTTTAATCATTTTTATTAGTTTATTATTGTTTCATGAATCATATGCAAGTTAATTATAATTTCATATCTTGCTTATTGTTAATGAATTCTTATGAATATGCATGTAATAGTTAACCAGTAGTACTCCAAAGGATAGTTTAGTTGAGTCATTAGTTTTTATTAGTTTTGAGTTATTACAACATC
The DNA here is from genome assembly GCA_007258455.2 of Sequoia sempervirens. Classification (NCBI taxonomy): domain Eukaryota; kingdom Viridiplantae; phylum Streptophyta; class Pinopsida; order Cupressales; family Cupressaceae; genus Sequoia; species Sequoia sempervirens. Next base: position 10,065 of record VDFB02261813.1, on the reverse strand, counting down.
ATTTAATTAGGAAAAGTTAAGTTATAGTCTAAGTTGTAGGTACTCGTAGCCATTAGTTCTGGTTATGTCTTTCATTTTTTTGCAATTTTGTGAGTTTTTTAGTAAATAGAATGACTTGAGTAGGGTAGCTTAAGTAGTTTTGAGTCTTTGAAGGCATATATAATGTTGCACCATCATAAGCTTACAAGTGTTGGGTCAAAAATTTAATGTAGTCTCTAGCAATGTTGAGTGGATTATTCAGTCAGTTAAACCTCTGAATTGTGTATATTCTACCAAGTTTACAATACATTAGCTTAGACTCTACAACCCCTATGATAGAGCATGCTACCAAGGAGGGTATAACAAGAGGTGTGTTAAATGATTATTTTTATTTGTTGGATGGTAGATTTGGTGGAATGGTGTCGTCTTGGAGGTAAGTGTAGATATCAACATACCATGGAGTGTTGGGACCAACAATTCACAAACCATGGGATGTAAGCATGGGTTTGTGAACACTATGGCATGTGTAAGAGGTAGGGTGGTTATATTATGAAATGTGTAAGAAGTAGGGTGGCTACACATGTGGGAAGATCATGCTCACAAATGTGTGAGAAAGGTAGTGGGCCTAGGCCACCTAAGAAAAGGATAAGGTGGAGGCATGGGATGATTTCAAGCTTAAATTCTTGAATGGTCACACATGTGTGAGCAAGGGAGTGGATTGAGGTGGCATGCTCATAGAGCATGACAAGTGGGTGGGACACTTGTGGGTATTTTCCTATATTATTGGTGAGTCTTATAAGTGACATATTATTTCCTAGCAAGAGGTTATGAGGGTTTTAAATTGGATGGGTGAGGGTTGTGGAGGAGATGATATTAGAGGGTGGGGTGTTTGTATGGGGTCCATGTATGCTAGCATAGCTATACCAATATATGCACATGGTGGTCTATAGGAATGATAGGAGCTTGGTATGCGGGGTGACCTTGTTACAAGTATGGGACTAGAAGCATATTATCATGCTATGGTTGATGGGTCTAGAGTTATAGTATTTTTATTCCACATACTATACCATATTTTATCATTGTTTTAAAGAATTATATTTAGTATATTGATAAATATATTTTTAACTAATGTAAGGATGGATCATGTATCTTTTAATACTTATTTTTGCATGTAATATTTGCATAAATGTTGAATGTCTCATCTTTTCTCTATATACATGTCCACTTTTTATGGCTAACCAATTTAGGATTCAAGGATGAAGACCCCACAACTCTCTAGAGATAAGAATAATAACTGACTTTAGATCTAATCAATAACTTATAGTGACTACAATCTTCTGATCAGTAACTTTGGGATGAGTTACATAATTTTGTAACTGGTTCCCACCACTATGATGACACTACAACAATGAATTATCCCTAACTACAAAGTCAAACCCACTTCCAATTGCAAGCATAGTCAAAACCACTTCCAATCAAACCAAAATCAACTCTTTAATTAACTTGGGTGTCCATCAATACAAGTTTCATTGACACAAGCATGCATTTCACAATATTCCTAGATCTGAACCCTTATTTGAATTGAAACACTTATAGACTCAAGTTCCCAAAGCAAGATTTATGAGAATTTCCTAATCAACTGGCTCTTTTCCAAGTTAGATATCTAGTTAGTTCCTAGATTGTATCTTAAATGAATAAAGACTCATTATATAATTGATATTATATCTTTTATTAAGGAGGTTCTTATTTTGGATTAGAATTAGAAGTTGGAAAACTATTACTGTAATTCACTTTTTTTGGGGAAAATAAGAATGCAAATAAGTAGAATGTTCATCTAAGTTGTTTCATAGTTCTCAATCCCTTGCGAAGGAGAGTCGAGCCCACTTACTAGACAAAGTTGGCCTTTAGTGTTTTGAATCTTTCTAACTATTTTTTTAATTATTTGACTGGGATGATTTTTGTTCTATTTTAATATTAATTAGCATTATTCTCATTCTCTACTATTTGGTGTAGTCTACAAATGTCTAAAATCATAAAATTCCAAAAATTGAGTTTCATTTAAGTATTCATTTTTGTTCAAATCAATTCATGTGTGTATGCTTCATTCCATTCAACATTTATTTTTCAAGTGTGATAGAGTAACGATTTATTTAGAACAAGTGAGATAGAGTAGGGATTTATTTTTACAAGTGTGATAGAGTAGGGGTTTTTTTTTGTAAATGTGATAAGATGAAAAATTAATTTTGTAAGTGTGATAAAGTAGGTAATAGATTTAACTTTGATTTCTACAAGTTCATTAAAATAGAAAGTTTGAATTAAATTGTATTAATAGATTGAAGATTCACCATAGTAAATTTTTAGGATAATTGAGCACCAAAGCAAGACTCCACCATTAAAAGCATCCAAAAGAACCCCCAATAACTCTACCACAAATAGCTCTAGACACCTCCCTATTTAATAAAGTTAGATGATTGAGTTTTGACACTACAATGGACTTGTTAGTGGCCACAATGGGGATAGCTCCATATATATGTATATATATATACATATACTCTATACTATACTACATACATATATATATATACATATATATATATACATATACATATATATATATACATACATATATATATATATATGTATGTATATATATATTTAACTATATATATATATATACATATATATATATGCTGCATGTATATATATATGTATGTATATATATATATATGTATATATATATATGTATGTATATATGTATGTATATATATATATACATAATACATATATACATATACATATATATGATGTATATATGTATGCTATATGTGTGTGTATATGTATGTATATATATACATACATACATATATATATATATACATACATATATATATATATATACATATATGTATAATATATCATATATGTGTATATATATATATATATATAAGGGATTTGTGAGACAATCACCTATGGGAGATATGACAGACTAGAGGTAGGTGATTTATAAGATCTACCAAGTGAAGTGGAGGCCATGGAGGGAACAAGAGGCTTAGCTAGATGATGATGAGAAACTGTCATGTGTACATACATCATGCTTCATAGTTGGGCATACATCACATATGGTGAAGCAATATTTGTAATACAAGGTCTTGAGATAGTTTAGCTTACCACAAGATAGACCATTGAGGGAGGTGATTTTTGCATGTGTGACTCGAGAGATAGGGCCATGGGGGATGCTTATAGATGATTTTGGGCTTGAGTGGCTTGGTTACAACTTCAAATAGTGCCATGGATTATGATTAGATGTAGCAACTATAGGGTGACTCTTGACTACACAAAGTAGTGGGTGACACATTATCCAATGAGGTTAATAGTGTTTTAGAGATAGTGGAGTAGTGGGTGGGGGGATGGAAGAGTTGTGATAGGTGGAGGGGTGGGGGTAGGTTTATTAGGGGTTAGGGTGAGGAAGGGATAGGAGGAGGGAGAAGAGATGGAGGTGGATGAGGGGTAATACTAGAAGGAGGGGAAGGGGGAATTATAAATGTAGATAGGGAGAGTGTTATCTAAGTTAGATGCATGCTAGAGGGAGATAAATGAGTTCAAGGAAACAAACAATTAGGCCATGTAGGAGAGGGATTCATTGCAAGTGGAGAGACAAAGGTTGTAGGGGGAGTTGGATATGTGAAGAGCTAGAGGAGACAATGTCTAGGTGGATAGAGATATCCAAGTAGAATTAGATGCAATGAGGAGGGAAAGGGTTGCAACCCATGCTCAAGGAAACATAGGTGAAGGAGTTGGAGGGGAGGCCCAACTATGAGTAGAGAGGGATGCACTAGCTATTCAACTATAGTAGGCTTAACAAGACTCATAGTGGATTTAGAAGAGGGATTAGGATTAGGGGCTAATAAGTGTGTAGGGTTTGGATCCTATGGTGGTAGATATGGTGAGATTTATAGAGTAAGCTACAAATGTAGGACATGAGGTAGATCATTATCACAACTATAAATGAGTAGGAAGTTCTCATAGAGAAAAGAGAAATATCTTATGTAGCTAGATCAAATGGTAGGTCCACACAATATGGGTGGTTAGGGAGGATAAAATACATATCAATGGGACAACCATTTATGTAGCTTAGGGACCTAAATGATGGTTCTAGATAGATCTAGCCAAAAATATATATGTGGTATTTTTTTGTATGAGATATTTTGATGTATATATTGCTCCTAGCTCCTTAGAGCATCCTTTTACTCTTGATTATAGACATATTGTACCATGCATTTTTTTGACCTGTTGTAGCATTGTAAAATTGTTGTACCCCTGATAATTTCACACTATATTGACACCCTATTTTTCTTATAACATTAATTATTTTAATAATTTATTCATTTTGAGGCCAGATTTGGGAAAATAAATTAAAATACCCAACATCCTAAGAAATTTGGGCCAAAAACACCTAGTCAAGAGCAAGAGTGCCCCTGACCTAAAGGTAACCTATTTCAATAATTAATATTTTTGGTGTCAATACTTGAGGATATTAAAATGGGATCCCTAAGTCTAGCTCTATATGTATAGAAACAAGATCAACTTTGGGATGACATCATATAAACTAAGTTTATCTTCTCATTTGGCCTTTGCTCAACCTAGGGTAAGCCCTCTTTATCATCATCATTTTTTTTTCATGGAGATGGAAACACCAAAATGAGGTTTGAATTATGTAAGCCCCTATACAACACAACCTTTTCCCCTCTTTCTATTTATAAAGGTTAGATCCAAAGAGTTTTGTCAATAAAAGGATACATGAAAATATAGACAAGACTATAACCTATCAATTGAAGTTTGTAAATCCTAAAAAGTAATATCTTTGATCAAGGGTAACCTCACTCTTGATGCTCAAATTTAGGCTCAATTTTTAAGTGTAGGTTCCTTTTTGTCTCAATTTCTCATATATGTAACTATTCCATCAATTTTCAATTTCATTTGTGAGATAAATTACATTTTAATATCTAGATTTTATGTCCAACAGGCTTATTAAAATACACATTATATTCCTCCTCTTTACAAATCAAAAGAACCAAACCCTAATAGATTGACTCTCCTGTGAGGCAACTAGCTAATCATAAAACCTTGGGTGGTTTGTGTTCAAATGTGGAGGCAAGGAAAAAATTGATCCTAGTTAATCTACTAGTTTTGGGTCTAGGATCACTTTTCTTACTCTACGTTTTGGTGGACTCGACATATCCTACACTTGTATTTTTTAATTTTTGTAGCATAAATTCTGGAAATCGATAGAAAAAATCTCAAGTTATTTGAATGTCTTGTTATTGATTCTAATAATTGTTGGAAGGTTATGTTACCTAGTAAAAAATGACATGCTATTTTTATTTCTATCTGGCATAATATTAAAGATTCTAAGAAGGCTTGTTTTAGATGGTTAATTTTGTTATAGAAAGTTCCGTACAAAATGAATCATGATGATGTTGATATTTGTAGTATATGTAGAATTTTGGAAACAACTAACCATATATTCTTTGACTATTTTTAAGCAAAAGAAATTTGGAAATTATTTTGCAATGAAAAATGATTTGGGATAAAAATGGAAATAGTAATTGGAAAGATATTTTAATTGGTAATGGAAAAAGCTAAATAAACAATGCAAATAGTTTTCAGATTGCTTGTCAACTAAAATTCTTTGGGACATTTCAAAGGTAAGGAATGAGGATAAATTCAAAGGTTGTAGAAGGACGCTTATTGAGTCTTAAAAAAGACTCACTATTTTCATTGTTGCTATGTAGGTGATTGTGTCTATGTAATTATCAATGTTAAATTTTATGAAGTTATTGGGAGAGGGGACAATCAAGGTGAACAAAGAGGAGGTAAAATACAAACACTTGGCACCACAACCATGAGGACTCTGAAACTTTCTTGAAGGCTCAAAGAATTTCAAAAGATATCAACGAGGTGGCAATTGGAAAAATAACGAAGGAAAAAGAAACACATGGTGCTAGAATTCATGTGAATGAGGGGGACAATCCAGTGATAGAAGAAGTCAAATCCAATGAGGATCTCTCAGAAAGAGAATCGGGATGGGGTGATTTGGAAGATTGTATCCAAACCAAAAACTTCTAACCTTGAATAATAAGATACTCTGCTCGATATATATACTATACTTAGTATTAGAAGGATCTGCATAAAAAATAATTATAATTTTGCATATGTTAAGCAACGCGAGAAAAAATTATATATAATGTAGTCTTATACATGATATAAAAATAGTAAATTTATAAAGTTGTATATGTTGTAGCAGAAAATTGATATAAATATGCACTAAAAGATCTGAAAGAGATGTATAAACTGTGTTTTATTTATTAGTAATACAAAAAATAACTATATTAGGGCCAACCAGTCAACAATCAAGTCAACTTGACCTAATCAAAATGTTATGACATCATAAGAGAAGAGTAAAGGTCAACCTAAATATTGAATTAATTGGTAGTGATATTAATAACAACATCATCCCACAACACATTTATAATAATTTAAAGCCATACATCAATTCAACTCGATTGAATGGGATGACAAGAACCTATAATTAACTAAACTAGAAGTTGTTCCTTGTTCAATATAATGTTATCAAATAATCTCAAACTTTATATTTTGTGTTGTGAAAAGGTGGCATGATATGTGTGTGTTAGGTTGCAAACATATGTTGTCTTAAAAAAAAATTGTGATGTTTGTGTTAGATCCACATAAAATGTGGGCATGGCATATGTATCATATAGTGCGGGTTTTTCTTTCTTTCTTTTTTTGTATCAACAAAAGGTATCAATAAAATTGGTCCCACTAACTTCAACAACTCATTGAGTTCTATCCATTAGTGCAACAATTATAATTTGTCTAACATGCAACTTTGAAATATTGCACTAACCATTTGATCTTTTAGGTGAGATCAATGATTTCCATGCATTGAAAGATTTTATTGTGAAAAATTTCACAATGGAACCCACTTAAGCCAATTTATCAATAAATGGTGCAATAGAAAAAAGGTGTTAGACTAACAACATTTAATTATTGTGTCTATCATTGATATTTGAGATGACCAATAGTGTAGTCTTGCTACTAATGCCATGAGTAAAAGAAGCCTTGTGAAGCCATTTTGAAAACCTTGCAATTTATACAAAATTTAAAATGTAACATAGGAAAACCATTTAATGAATATTTGACCCAAAAGAGAAAAAAAAGTGGTTGGTTGGAGAAAATGAGAAAGAAGACAAAGGAGAGTGAAGCTCTAGAGTAAATAATATAATCAAAGTTCTATATCATAAGATTATTAGGTGTTTGCAAAGCTCGAAATAGACATCTCATCATTGTTTACTCATAAAACACCTTATAGCCAACCAAGTTTTGTTCACTAAGGATAAATCATATTGTCAAACAAATTTGGACTTGTATGTAAACATCAAGACAATTCCATCCTTATTAATCTATTGAAATAAAGCATCATACAACAAAATTTATACTTTTGACCAGGCATATAGTCAAAACATAATATATAACACATTTTAAACCTGCATCTTAGATATATGGGATTTAGAATTATAGAGGACAAGGACACTAAGCACTAAAACACTATTTCCTAATCCCCCATTAAATTTCTTATATGTTCTATTGGATCCATCTTGTTAGAAATCGCTAATAAAGCATAATTTTAATAATTTCATATGGTCAATATTTTAATCATATCTAATAATATATAAACTAAATGTGGCTAAAAATTTATGAGGATTTAACCTAATTGATGGTACACCATCCATAAACATTTGAAAAAAATAGTGTATAGATCAATTTTTTTTGTATTTAAAATATATACTAATTTTTATAGTAGTTTCACCTTTTCAATTTCATAATTACACTCAATTTCACATAAAATCAAAAGTAGTTTATTGGAGAAAATAACAATAGGAAATCAAGTACAATCCTCAACACATCATAATCTCACTCATCTAGTTTCAATTCATCCAAAACCCTACCTTTTTAGAAGCCTTCTTCAATAGATTGTCATCCTATAATTTCATTTTTTAACATTGATCTAGGGTTTAAAGTACACATCAAATATTTCATTTTTTAGTTTAATAGAATTAAAATTATATTTTTTCACTTTATAAATCACCTAAAACACATGAAAAATATTCAAATTCAATCTTTCATTGTTTTCTTTGGTCTTCTTATGTTTCTTCCTATGCAAGAAACCATTGTTTTCCTCTTAAAAACCCATTTTGCAGATTTCATATCTTCTCGAGTTAGATTTGAATTCAAAAACATGCTAATAAAATTTGCAAACATCTAATTCATTTATAAATTGAATTATTTTCCTAAGTTGATTGGTTTCAAAATTTTCAAAATAAATTTCTTCTTATATTGAAAATCACCAAGATCTTCATACACAATCAATTATAACTCTTTCAATTACAAGATCCTAAACTCATTATTTATCCCAATTTTTATTTTTTGATATAATATTTTCACGATTGAGATCCTACCTCAATCACTTAGAAAATTGAATTAAATTGAAGAAGACAAATACTTGAAATCACAAATCTTAAATTTCTAAAAAAATCAATTAGATTTTATCTTCTAACTTGTATATGTTCTTATTAGAATGTAAAAGATTTCCCTAAAAAAAATCTTGTATTTTTTTATAATAGTTCTCTTTTTTATCTTAAACTATTAATTAAAAAATCTTAAAATAAGATAATAAAGAATTCCCTTAATAAACTTTGCTTTAAAATATTTTTAATTTTAATTTCATATTTAATTTCAACTAAAATAATTAACTCACTTAACTTCAAATGGATTTTTTTTTTAATTCTAATTTATTAGATTTTTACCAATTTTATTAATTCAATCATATGTATTTAAAACAATATAATAACAAATGACTTGTAAAGTTACTTAGAATTAATTTATCAATTTAATTTATATTTAATATTAAAAACAATTTTTATTCAAAAATCATAATTTTAAAACTTGAAAATCAAAACAATAATATTTTATTCTATATATCAAATGAGATTAAAACAATATAATAACAAACAATTTTATTCTATATTAATTCAATCATATGTATTTAAAACAATATAATAACAAACAATTTATAAAGTTAATTATAATTAATTTATCAATTTAATTTCTATTTATTATTAAAAAACTTTTTTGTTAACTAAAATCCTAATTTTAAAACTTGAAAATCCTAAATTTAAAATTTTATTTCTTCCCTTCATCTATGTCTTCTCAAAAATGTATCTAATATAGAATATTAATTTTTCAAATTATTTAATTATAAAATCTATTCATAACAAATTTTAGAATATATATATATATATATAACTCAAAAAAATCAATGCTAAAGTAGCAAGGATGAAAGGTAAAATGAATCTACAATAATTCAAACTGTGAAAACTTAAACCTATTAAAAAGAGTAGCATGACAAGCATAGGATAGAGTATCAATTCAAAGTTGGTTTCATGACAAAGCTTCACATTTCAAACAAGTAGATTCAAGAAGCAAAAGATCAAACCTCAATGCTATGATTGTTTCAACATTCTTCAATAATTTAGAATACCTTTAAACTTGAACAAGGAAATGATAAAACTGCATATGCACGAGCAAAAAATCTCTCCCTGGGAGGTATGATACATAAAGTATATTAAATTTAAAAGAAAATGGTGAGGTTGAATTAGGAGAATGGGGTTGATAGTTGTCCTTTAAATTATAAAAAAATAATCTCAATTTCTTCAACTCATATTTTGACATGTGGATGATGGCAAGGCCTAACTTATATTGTCGAGCTACTAGAGTGAGGTTGATATATGTATGATCATGCTCACTCACTATACCAACAAATTATAATCCATTTACCTAATATTTTTTCTATATTTAATACTCCTTATTTTAGACCTCATGACTAGTCTTAATAGTAAACTTGGAACTTGTGAATCCACCTTCCCGAGTAGGTAATGCTAGTGTTATTTTTCCTATTGAGGAAAATTTAATTAAAAAATTATTTACCCATCAAAATCAAAGTGTTCA